>CM061920.1:161319198-161611345 GCA_031002005.1 Vandiemenella viatica
ATCCATAGACAACATAACCGACAGTTTCAAGGACATTTATATTCTGATGAATATGCTCAAGTTTTTTTTTTTTTTTTTTCACGTTTCATCTTTAAACGTTTGTGCATCTTTTGATTTACAAACTTATTTTCTTTTGATATTATGGATTTTTTTTAAAAAAATATTTCTGTTTTAATAGTATCTGGCAGGGAGTACTAACATATGTATATTTTCTCTGAGACATCATTTAATGAAGTTTTCTTTCATACAAAGTTATTAAGAAAGTAAGGATATTGATATTATGGAAACAAGTTTCAGGCTACTTTGGTTTTTCTCAGCTGTGTTTTTATATTTGTGAGTGATTCACGAATGTTGATTGTATTGTCCTATATTCATGTTCTCATATGCATAGTTTACTATCTGCTATTTTGAATTTCTGTTTTAAATACCAACAGCAAATTGGTGGAAGGATGTAACAGTACACAGTCTATCTTCTAAAACAACCAATATTTTTGGATAAGGAACAAAGAAATGCCACGAGGCACTCAAAATAAGATAGGATAGGGAAAATAACAGTTACCCGCCTTACCCAGATGAAGGCAGGGGCGAGACACGTAAAACACAAAAACGAATTGCACAATATTTCGCTTTAGTCTTAGTCATGTGGAGCGAGACATATGGCAGGGGAAAGATGTGGTCACATCCCAACCTGCCACATGAATCAATATTTTTGACATTTTAGATTTTTTGCTTTTCCCATTATTTTCTATACTATCACAATATTTATATTTTGATCAATTAAGTTTGCGTTTATCGCCAAGTATTTCATTTGAGTAATGAAGGAATTAGTGATAGATTTTAGGGTGGTTTTGTAGCACGATTTAGTGTTCCTGATTGGTTGACCATTTCCTATAAAATAGTACGAGCGAGTATACGGCAAGTCTCATAAGCCACTTAATTGGTGTTATAGGTAGAATTTTACCTCTTGCAAATGCTTTAAGTTACCTGCAATAGAAGATTTCATTGTCGAGTCTGTTATGTAGCAAATATATACTGCAACAACACTGCTGGGGACTGGTCAATTCATATGGAAATCCACAGACCAAGTAAGTATCTACTGGTGAAAACAGTATCACAAGTAACTGATAAGAAAGGAACAAATGTTTGTGAGGTACTGTGCTAGTCAATGTGGATCTAACATCCTAAAGGTGTCATCAGCATATCACAAGTTTTATTTAGAAATGTAAATATTTTCAAGTTCAGAGTCCACATTATTGGACTTTTTTTTGGGGGGGGGGGAATTTGTGTACAATATTTCATCTTGAGTGTGGGCAGATTGTAATGAATGTATGGGATTGCTCAAAGTGCCACTTGCAGAGAATTTGCTCTTTTAGAACTTGTTATCCTCAGGTAGCGAGAAGAGAGATCATATTTGCGTGTTCTTGGCCTATTTACTAACTGTTGGAGTGCTCAGAAAAAGATCAAATAAAACATTATTTAACTATGAACCTCAACACATCTTATTTATTATTTTAATCACTTGTTATATTGCCGCATGAACGCCAGTGTACCGTCTGCCAGCATGGCGCAGCGGGTAGCGTCACGAATTGCGGTACCGAAGGTCGCCGGTTCAATCCCGCCCACTGACAAAAATTATTTAATTCTGTTTATTATTTCCAGAAGATTCTACATGTTTCCTAAGGTCACTTGTAACTTCTACTTGTTAACTACTCTTGTAATCTCTAGTACGTTCTATCTGTGTATAAATAGAAGAGCATTCTGCCCAAGAGGCAGTCAGTGCTGCGTGTATGTTTGAGTTCTCAATAAACCTGTTCTCAGTTTAAGTGCTGTGTTCATTGACAAGTAACCTTCGAATTCACACCTGCCCCGGTTCCACAACGCGACATAGTTTGGTGGAGACGCCGGGTACCCTGTGCAACAGCTGCATCGTCGTGGCTCCGATTAGGCAACGTAAAAGTCGCCGCCTACACGGACTGGAACCGGACTACAAAGGATATACTCAGTACGTCCTTCCGAAAGTCCGCGTCATTAGGAAACCCATGGCGGCAAGCCAGCTGCACATTCGACACCCATCGGTGTTCTCTGGAGACGCTGGACAGGATCCTAACAAATGGCTAAAAGGGTTCGACCGAGTCGCCAAGTACAACAGGTGGGATCATACCATGTGCTTGGCAAATGTTTATTTCTATCTGGACGGAACCGCCCAGCAGTGGTTCGAGAACAACGAAGAAAACTGAATAACTGGGAAATGTTCCAACGGAACTTAAGAAAACATTTGGGGACCACCAGCGACAAATCCGCTCGGCGGAAGAACAACCTGAAAGAAACCGGGCCCCAACGACATGGGGAGACCGACGCAATCTTACATACAGGATGTTTTGGCCCTATGCAACGTAAGTCACCCGAATATGACTGAAGCCGACAAAATCACGCACCTAATGAAAGGTATTGCAGAAGACATGTACCAAGCTCTTCTGATAAAAGACGTCGCTACGACGGAAGAGTTCATCAAGTGGTGCCAGCGGATTGAGGAGATGCAACAAAGGAGGGTTGGGCGAAAGAAGTATGACAGACTTCCCAACGTAGTCCCTATGGCAGTTGTGGAAGACCAGCACGACTTTGCGTCTCTCATACGACAAATTGTGAGAGAAGAATTACAACAGTTCATGGCAGCTGGGACTCTTGAACCGAAAGTGAGCATCAGATCATGGCCATGGATGTAAGCCCAGTGGGTCATGAAGGAGCCGACGCGGCGGAAAAAAGAGGTATTTCAGACAATAGCTCCTGTCTGCCGAGCCAATCGCACTCGACGTGAAGAATGGCCTCGCCCCTGATATGACGTATGCTGCAGCTGCCAAACGGCAGCCTAGGAACCGGCCGACACGGCCACAACCAAATCCTCCGGCACCTATGACGTCCCGCAGACGAACGGACATCTGGAGGACAGAAGACAACGCGCCAGTATGTTTCCACTGTGGGCGCCCCTGGACATGTCGTACGATACTGCAGAGAGAGAAGACGAGTATTTGACGATTATTTTGCCGCAAGACGTCCGCCATCAGAACAGTTCTACCCCAGGCAGCCACCCGCTGACGAGTTCGGTCGACCTACGGGAAGAAGCCCATCGCCGTACCCTAGAACGAGGTCGAACCACCGACGCGCCGCTGCCGTTCATCGTCGCCGGACAGAGCTACCAGCCGCTCCCCTAGCCGCCGCACGCAGGAAAACTAAGCAAGGCGACCATCTACGGAGGTGAGGCCGCCGCAGATGAAAATCCTCCATGGATGACAGTCACTAAGATGTCGGGAAATCTCATCAACGTTATAATCGACGGCCAACCTGTCCGGGCGCTGGTTGATTCAGGAGCTTCTTTCTCCGTATTGTCGGACAATTATCGTCGCACACTAAAGAAGACAATGTTCCGTGATACGGGGGCAACTGTGCTAAAGGTCGCAAATGGAAAGTACGTCCAGCCAGCTGGAGCTTGTGTCGCGAGAATAACCATCAACAACAGGACCCAGCCAGTTGAATTTGTCATTTTAACAGAATGTAGTCATAATGTCATCCTTGGATGGGACTTCCTTAAGGCATCCCAAGCTGTCATTGACTGTGGAACATCTGAGCTGCAAATTGAAGAAGTCGTTGCGACGGGTACACGTAACACAGAATCTTCTGGGAAGTTATTCGCCGTTGACAACGTGACAATCCCGCCGTTCGCAATGAGAAGAGTCCCAGTCAAAAACACGGACGACCGCAACCTTGAAGTGCTTGTCGATAGTAGAAAGTTTATTAGGCTCACGAAAGAAATCTACATACCAGCGGCTATCATAAGCATTATCGGTGGTCGAGGAGACATTTGGATCACCAACTGTCACGAGCAGTCACAAATTATCCCCAAGGGAATGTGCATAGGGACAGCTGAACCAGTCCAGGAGGGCGAGCTCAACGTCATTAACGAAGATCCATGCTCTGTTACTAGTACCGACAACACGCTGGAGGAAACAACTATGGAACTGCCAATAGGGTCCGGCCTGACCAAGGAACAACACCACCGGGTGTTAGCTATACTACGCCAATTCTCTGGTGTATTCACACCCCAGCAAAAAAAAGGTCAGACGAAACGGCCCACGATAAAGCATCGTATCAATACTGGGGATCATCCGCCCATTAGCCAGCGCTCGTACCGATTGTCACCAGTCGAAAGGCGAATAATTCGAGAGGAAGTGGAGAAGATGTTGCATAATGACATTATTCAACCTTCGGAGAGTCCTTGGTCATCTCCGGTGGTCCTCGTAAAGAAGAAGGATGGTACGTGGCGATTCTGTGTCGACTATCGGCGGCTGAACAAAATCACAAAGAAAGATGTATACCCACTGCCGCGCATCGACGACGCCTTAGACTGCTTGAAAGGAGCTACATACTTCTCAACATGGACATGCAGGACAGGCTACTGGCAAATCGAGGTTGACGAAGCTGACAGAGAAAAGACGGCTTTTATTACACCTGATGGCCTCTATGAATTCAAAGTAATGCCATTCGGATTATGCAACGCTCCGGCCACATTCGAACGCATGATGGACAACTTACTTCGACACCTTAAGTGGACGACGTGGTCTTTGTTATTTAGATGACATTGTTGTTTCTCGAAAACATTTGAAGAACATCTGAGTCGCCTGTCAACGGTGCCTGAAGTGGTTCAGACTGCAGGACTCCCGCCTCAATCCGAAGAAGTGCCTCTTCTTCAGCCAAAGAGATAAAACTCCTGGGGCACCTGGTCACGGAGATGGCGTCCACGCTGATCCAGATAAAGTAAGGGCAGTCATGGAATTTCCAACTCCTCAGCACATTCGTGATGTGAGAAGCTTTCTTGGGCTGTGCTCATACTTCCGGCGTTTCATAAAAGGATTCTGTAACATGGCACGTCCACTGCAAGAACTTTTGCAGGGAGACGCCAAGTTTTACTGGGATGAAACTAAAGAAAGATCTTTCCAGGCACTTAGGGAGGCTCTAACTTCCGCACCAGTTTCTAGCCTTATACGACGAGAATGCAGAAACTGAACTTCACACTGACGCCAGCGGTTATGGGATCGGTGCAGTGCTTGTGCAAATTCAGGAAGGTGCTGAGAAGGTGATAGCCTATGCATCAAGAGTATTCTCTAAGCCCGAGATAAACTACTCTACAACCGAGAAAGAATGCCTCGCAGTTGTCTGGGCTATCAACAAGTTTCGTCCGTATTTATTCGGCAAAACCTTTCACCGTCGTGACAGACCACCATTCTTTATGTTGGCTAACCAGCTTGAAGGATCCATCAGGTCGACTAGCAAGATGGGCACTTAGACTTCAAGAGTACGACGTCACGGTGGTATTCAAAAACGGACGCAAACACAAGGATGCCGACAGCCTTTCAAGGAATCCTTTAATAGAACACAACAGCATGAATGGAATTTCAGCCCTCGCTGAATTAGGTGACGTTGCAGCTGAACAGAGGGAAGATTCAGAGTTATTAAGAACCATAGACGCCTTGGAGAAAGGAGAACCGGCCAAAGGAGAGTTTCAATTGATAGATGGGACATTGTATAAGAACAACTACGATCCACTAGGCCCCAAGTGGCTTCTGGTCGTTCCAGCTCATCTCCAGCCAGCTATTCTCAAGTATTTCCACGACGCTCCAATATCCGGTCATCTGGGATTTGTGAAGACCCTGGACCGAATCCGACGCAGGTATTACTGGAAGGGTCTCTACCGATCTGTCAAGCATTATGTGAGTCACTGTAAAGAGTGCCAGCGACGGAAACATGTACCGCAATTACCTCCAGGTCATCTAGTACCAATTCCGCCTGCAGCAGTTCCATTCCACCGAATTGGGATCGACCTTTTAGGGAGGTTCCCGAAGTCGACAACCGGTAACCGATGGATAATAGTCTGCACCGACTACCTCACGCGCTACGCTGTCACCAAACCTGTGCCGACTGCAGAAGCTCCAGAGGTTGCAAAATTTCTAGTAGAAGACATTATTTTGAAGCATGGAGCACCACGTGTGATGATATCCGATCGTGGAAAGGTATTCCAGTCAAGACTAGTATCAGAGGTCATGTCAAGATGCGACGTTGTCCACAGGATGACAACTGCATACCACCCTCAGACAAACGGTCTCACAGAACGCTTCAACAAGACATTAGCCGATATGCTGTCGATGTATGTGGATGTTGAGCAGAAGGATTGGGATACAATACTGCCAGTGGTCACATTTGCTTATAATACAGCAAGGCAAGATACGACAGGCTTCACTCCGTTTTTTCTGCTCCATGGCCGTGAAGCTGAGACCACAATGGATACGCTGTTCCCATTCCAGCCGGACGACACTCAGGATGACTATATAAAACAGCTCATTACCAGGGTCGAAGAAGCAAGACAGCTGGCTCGCATACGAACACTGGCCACCCAGGAGAAGGACCGTCAGCGGTATGACGGCAAGCACCGACCTGTTGCGTACAACCCAGGAGATCTCGTATGGATTTTTTACCCCTGTCCGGAAGGTTGGGCTATCAGAAAAGTTACTGAAGCGGTACTTTGGTCCGTATCGTGTCATACGCCGCCGGTCAGACGTCACATACGAAGTCGAGGATTATGAGCCGTCTTCGAAACGACGAAAGCGAAGGGACATTGTTCACGTCCTCCGCATGAAGCCTTACTACAATCCTGACGAGCAGCTAGGCACAACCAGCTTCTTGTTCAAGGACTCTGAGGACGGTTTGGATACTGAGGAAGTCGGACAGGAAGATAATAGTACAACCAGGAGGGGCCCTCCAGAACTGCCATACGGAGGACCCACGACAAGATCAAGATCCAGGACACTTCAGCGTGCCCCAAAAGAAATCTAACAGCGGGACGCTGTTTTCCTCAGGAGAGGGAGCAATGCCGCATGAACGCCAGTGTACCGTCTGCCAGCATGGCGCAGCGGGTAGCGTCACGAATTGCGGTACCGAAGGTCGCCGGTTCAATCCCGCCCACTGACAAAAATTATTTAATTCTGTTTATTATTTCCAGAAGATTCTACATGTTTCCTAAGGTCACTTGTAACTTCTACTTGTTAACTACTCTTGTAATCTCTAGTACGTTCTATCTGTGTATAAATAGAAGAGCATTCTGCCCAAGAGGCAGTCAGTGCTGCGTGTATGTTTGAGTTCTCAATAAACCTGTTCTCAGTTTAAGTGCTGTGTTCATTGACAAGTAACCTTCGAATTCACACCTGCCCCGGTTGCAACGCAACAATATAGTTCAAGTTTTATCCTCTAAAAAGAGTAGTTCACATGGTGACCATCTGTATTGAACAAGGGCTGCGTCTTCGAAATTTTTGATTTTGTTTTATCTGCAATCCCCAACTGTTGAAGCACATTTATAATGAATCCCAAGAGCCACAGAAGTCACAATAGTTTTTTTCTCCCCCTTGGTCTTTACTCTTCATCATTTCATTATAATGAATATGGCCATGCCCCCCCCCCCCCCACATTTTTAGGAACCATTCCAGAATTTGCCTGGAGTGATTTGGAAAAACCATGGAAAACCCAACTCTGAGTGGCAGGTTAGGGACTGGAACCCACGTCCTTCCTAATGCGAGGTCAGAGTGTTAGCACTCAACCAACATGCTCAGACAATTTTGGAAATGTCTGATGCTTACGTTAAGTTATTACGTTGTATATGCACCTTGCCATAGAACCCTGGGGAATGATAGGTGATAAAAATCCCAAATCAGTATTACTCAAACCATTTTCTTCAGTAAGACTAAAATTTGAATTTAGTCTTATTTGATATTGATACAGAAAAGCGTAACTTAATACTGGAGAAGGCATTTAAGTGCAGAAACAAAAAACAAAAAATTGCCTAGTTTAGACATGGTTTTAAATTGTTTTTCCAAACCTTGCACTCTGATTCACCATGGCAACCTTTCAAAAGCATATTACAAGCTACATGCTGTATATTTTTTTACTCCAAGACCAGTTAAAGAAAGAATGAGAAAATTGTGTTTATGTTAATTTTGTATATTTAAGAACCATACAATGAAATCCAAATATCATTTCCACCTGAATCTAACTTATATTCCTAATCATCTCCTTTATTTATATTAGTATTTGTCATATTTGAAATCCTGTGGTTAAAATCTGAGATAAAACTTATCTTTATTATTCAAACATGAAATAAAAAGGTTCATAAAGAAGACTTACTTATTGGATGAGATACAACACTAAGATCTTGAACAACAGAAACAGTTAGATCTTGGCTGCTTCTCAACACAGGCACAGCAACTGCAGCTTCACCATTAATTTCAGGACCTGCATCCATCTCTGTTGGTTCCCAATCAATTTCACCTATTGGTTGAAAATGAAACTAAAGAGTTTACATGAAAAACTTTTAAATTCACTGCAAATTGTGAACATATTAAAACATAAATGACTGTCATGAAATCAGAGATGGAAAAAAAGAAAAGAAAATGAGATCTAGTGAACTTTCTAAAACACTATTAAAAAAAGAAACTGTATGACTTTGTAACTTACTATCTGAGCTATCGAACACCACAGCTGGTTCAGGATCACAAATAACTTCATTTATAACAGTCCGAAGATTGTTTGAGAGCCAGTCAGAATCATACCATGATGTCAAATCCCTATCCTTAACAATTTTTTTACGTGCTGTCCTCACTGTTTGGCAAACCTAGTAAATAGAAAGAATTAGATGACAAAATTATTTATGGTAAACTATTATAAACACATGTAATTAACTATGTTAACTGAGAGGGTATGGAAAATAGAATTGTTCATTTTTAAAGACTGAATGCATGGAATGGGGAAAGGGGGATGAGAGGTGAATCAACTGAAGTAACAAGAACATTTGAGTGGAACTCTTTCTATATCCATAAAGAAATATGGTACCCTAAGCAGAGAGGAAGAAAAAAAGGGAGGAGGGATTATTTCATGTTCCCTCTCTCTCTCTTTTTTTTTTTTTTGCTAGAGAAAATTCTGAACATTTGTTTTTCATCTGCCTTACTAGGTTACACTTCTATCCCAAATTATTAGAAACACATTATGTATTCATTCCACAAAAACATTTCTGATGCACAAAATATTATATCCAAAGCTCTAGAACTAAATATATAATGAACAATTATTACTCAATCTTAATTTTTAAGTTAGTATAGTTGACTATTATTTCCAGAGGTGAAATTTACTACTATCATTGTAAAATGTGTGGGACGAATTTACAATATTAAGCTTTTGGGGCAAACATGATCATCATGTTTAATATTAACAAATCAAATTAACAATGGTAGAAATGAATTAACAAACTAGACACAGTTTTGCAGTTTCCTGGATTTTTATAACTCTTTGAGTAACAAATCCACCAGTTAAGAAAAATATTTGTATTTTAAACATCTTATTGAAAAAATGGACAAACCCCATAAAAACTACTATACTGACATTATTTTGGAATTTTTGAACACAGTAAAAAAAAAAAGTGTTTAATTTAGAAAGCTATAACTGTTACTTCAATTTCTCTCTCTACATACAAAGCAGCACGAATTCTTTTCTGAAAAATAAGATAAAATGTCTAGTGCAAATGTCAGTAACAAACATAATAGGCAGAAAGTAAAACAAACTGGAAGCAAACATGATGGACTTAAAATCAAAATTAAAGAACAACCCTCAATGTGATTAATGGTTCAGATACAATTTTTGGTACAATTAGTGCTCATTTCTTATATGTTCTTTTTTGTAAGCTTATGTTTAATTTCCTTGCAGGTCTCCGTGAAGGTGGCGGTCGCGCTGAAGGTCGATATCGCAGTAGATGGGCAAAAACATTCTGCGCAGCTCGCGATGGAGAGGAAGGTAGATGTCGAGGTACTGCTACTAGCATTTACAAGTGTTTTGAAAATCCTTGTAGGTGCCACACGTTGTAAATCGTTAGTATTTTGTGTTTCACAATGATTTGTGGAAGCGATAACAATAGGGATGATGATGGTCTGTCAGAAGCCACAAAGTGGTGGCTACTTTCTATGGCTGGTATCAGAAGGTTCAGTTAACAGCAAATAAATGAATGGAGACAAACGCTTGGTGAATTTCACCATTTAAAATAGGATCTGAAAAATCATACAGACTAATTCCACCTACGAAAGACACCATAAACTTTATGGTAAAATCCTGAACAAACTGAAGTCAAATGTTTGTAACAGTTACCACACCAATCCAATACATGCTGAAGGAAAACTCGTCGTGACTATAAATTAATGGTAATTATTGTAAATAAAGTAATGTACCGTTTAACAAAGCATTTTCAAGTCAAATCTAAAATTTTTCAATCAAAAATCAGAATTTCTATTTAAAAACCAGAATTTTCCCTTTCAAATTCAGTCAACAGTTTATTTTAAATAATAATTAACAAGATTTTTTTTTTTTTTTTACTTTCTTAAAATTTATAATGATTGTTGGACTGGATTGTCTGATGTTCCATTTCCGTTGGTAAATGATGTGTAATAATTTCTGAATAGCCAATCAAGTCACTAACAACAGATAATTATTTTAATTAGGGCAAATGTAGGTGGGTGCAGGAAAAGGGGAAAGATGGGTCTGTAGGAAACTTGCCAACGGAGTGTGCGCTCCATTGCAATTTAATTAAATATTATTATTATCATTATAAAATTTGTTGTAATTTATCTGTCGCTGACTGTAATTGCTTAAAGAATTCACTTTTCCGTAGTTTCCAATTTACAAAAATCTGTACTTATTATTTCATCAATAATTTATTTAAAACTGAATGTAGCATTGTCAATGTCAGCACATTGTTAATTTATATCTGCAGTTGTGTAAAACGAAATGACATCCATTAAATAAATCAATATTTAGAACAAGACAAAATTAAACACCACCACATTGAATAATACGAAAGCCGACCTGCATAATCAATTGTAGAAGCTGGATGGCGTGGCCTTGACATAGCTCAGCCAATCAGAGCCAAGCAGACCTCCAACGGTGCGCTAGGCGGCGAGGTGAAAACAAAATACTTTGTTCTCTCATCGACATCGCGCTGAGCGGCGAGCGCGTCCGCAGGGCATGCACTGATTCATTACTAACAATGCTTTTGTTTCACGTGGATGAAACATCTACCACCACCGCAACCTTCACAGCGAGCTGCTGGGCATGTTTTCACCCTTAGAAATGTATCTGTACTTTTCTCTCTTACCCCATATATCGGGAGCTAAAAAACTGAAACTAATAAGTGCTTTGCTGGAGGGATAACCAAAAAGAAGCACTACTTACTATAAAATAAACAAAAACTCAATATCTTGGATACATTTACGAGAGGCGAGTGGTGCCAGCTATAGCAACATATCATTGAAGGGATGATAAAAGAAAAAAGGTTACTTTGAAGAAGAAGGAATTTATGACTGAAGGACATTTGTAGAAGGTACAATTGCATGTCAAAAGTGGTTTCCCAAACTGCAATATCACGTCCAGACTTAGCTACGTGGACCACCAACACCCGACAGGGGAAGGCATCTTAAGAAGAAGAATATTGAACCGATGGGAAAGATTGTGTATGCCGGTTTTTATATATATATATATATATAGCAATTCTGACAAAACTGCATTCAACAGTATCTAAAAGTAACCTATTATCAATAAATGGTAATATTAGGTTTCTTAAGAATGATATGATCTTGTTTCAAAATGGGATCAAAGTAAAGACATATAATCTAACTCTGTGCACAAAAACATTACTTTTATGACTAGTCTACACAAATGTTTAATTTGATCCCACATTTCAGTTTCACAAAATTGAATATTTTCATGGAGAGTCGTGAAAATTCTATACAACCCCCCCCCCCCTCCCCCTGTCAATAGTGACTAAACTGTATAGCAGTCTTAGGTTTGCAGTTATATGCTGTTACAAAATGAGAGTTTTAATGATATGCTCTGTCACCTTCAACCAAAAAAAAAAAAAAAAAACCACCACAAGAAAACTATCTAATCACTGATGTATATATCCTTATGTTTGTCACCACTGGGAGGTTAGATATGTCTGATCCACCAAATAAATCTCCACACATTTCTAATATGGTTAAATAGCTGTCTTTCAAAATGAGACAAACTTTCTCCGAATTATGATTCTGAAAATTCTCTAACTGTACCAGAATATCATAGTTAAACAACAGATACACACATAATTACTGTTGCTACCACTATAGGTCAGATACCAACAGCTGGGGAGGGGGGGGGGGGAATTACATAAAGCAGTACAAATCTATGGCATTGTAGAGTGTTCACAACATTTACGAGGGTAGTCCGATAAGTACTTAGCCTACAAAAGAAAAAACGAAAATTTTGGAAAAGTGGCGATTTATTTCTGAACAGTCTCCTCTTAGCTCGATACGCTTGACCCAGCAATGCTCCAACTTCTTTAACCCGTCTGAAAAATACGTTTTCTAGAGATCTGCAAAGAAGGCCTCTGTGGTAGCGATAACCTCATCATTCGACTCAAATTTCTGCCTGGCGAGTCTCTTCAAGTTTAGAAACAAAAAGAAGTCACACGGGGCCAAATCTGGAGAATATGGTGGATGGGGCAGCAGTTCGTAGCCCAATTCGACCAATTTGGCCGTGGCGACGGCAGACGTTTGAGCCGGTGCGTTGTCATGGTGGAAGAGCACTTTTTTCTTCGCCACATGGGGCTGTTTTTTCTGCAATTCAGCGTACAATCAGCCCAATAATTCGGCATAGTAAAGCCCTGTGATCGTTTTGCTTTTCTCCAGGTAGTTGGTGTAGATCACACCTTGTGAATCCCAGAAAACGGTGGCCATCACCTTTTCCGACCAATGCGGCAGTCTTTGCCTTTTTCGGAGCATGTTCCCGGGGTAAACTCCATTGTTTTGACTGTTCCTTGGTCTCTGGTGTGTACCAGTGGATCCATGTTTTGTCGACGGTCATGTAACGACACAGAAACTCCTTCGGATTGCACTTAAACAGCGTAAAACAATGCTGTGAACTGGTCTCACGGTTGCGCTTGTTGTCTGGAGTGAGCAAACGCGGCACCCATCGTGCCGACAGCTTTCTCATGCCAAAAACTTCATGCAAGATATGACCCCTGCGGTCTTTTGAGATGCCTATTGTCCCATCAATCTCGCACACCTTCAATCAGAAACTCGTTAAACCAATTTTTGAACGTTGCTATCGAAGGAGAAGAGTCACCGTACACAGCATCCAAGTGCTCTTTGATTTCACTGCACAATTTTCCTTCCAAAAACAAGAATCAATTCACCAACTAATATTGCTCTTTTTCCATTTTTCTAAAATCTGCGGACAAACCCACTTTCACACGCGATCAAAACAAAACTACGAGTCTGATTTGGCTGAAATTTTAACAACAGCCGTCTAAGATAATGTACTACACGATAATAAATTTCTCTGGCGACAGTGGCGCCATCGGGAAGAGAGGCTAAGTACTTATCGGACCTACCTCATAATATTACTGGCAATGATAATTAATGTTTCCTCAACTGCAGTAAATTCAAGAGCCACATACAGTTTGCTAATCAGTGAATATTGTTATAAGGTCTCTCAATGAAAAACAGCTACTTCAGGCCATTCTTGAAATGTAACTGTATTTATGTGATAGGAACAACTTTCACTGATCGTCCTAACTTTCACGTTATCACCTAGACCAGGGGTGGCCAACCCAAATGATCTTGTGGGCCACTTTGGAAATGCATCATAACTCCGTGGGCCGCATATAAAATCATATATCCTGATATTAGATTAAGACCCACTATAGATTTTTTTTTTTTTGAGTGAAAAATTGAAACATAATGAGTTATTAGTATTGTGTCTCCTATTATTCTTACATGTAAACATAGATAATATAATAATGATGATACTCGTAATTTCGACATAATTTTTGAATGTATGGATGCACAAACAATGTATTTTTTTTTTTAATACATTGGTTTTCACTACAGTGGCCATTATAAAATAAATATATTTTGTAAAAGTGTGAAGAACCTCGTGGGCCAGAAAAATCTCTCAGGGGGGCCTGCATGCGAGCCCACGGGCCGCAGGTTGACCACCCCTGCCCTACACAATCACTTTGACATATAATGGACTGAAAATTAAATCACTATTGAAGATTCAAGATGTGGTAGGAAGATAAATGTTAATCATTTAATGAAACTACTGAGTTACTCATTAGTTTCAAAAACTCTTACACTACATCAAAAATAATCATAAATTTTTTGTTGTTGATAAAAACAAACCTGCGATTGTTGATCATCATGCTCTGCTGTAATTACTGCCATTTCCAGTAAGTAAATAACTATTGCCATAACATGTTCAGACACTACGTGATCAGTAAGAGCCTTGTGTAATACAACAAAGGCAGCTGCATGGAAAACACGTGACCGCAATATTTTGCGTGGATCTTCATAAGCTTCATGGCAAGGTGCTGGCTCTCTGAATGGTGGCCATGGTGTGCTGCCTGTCTTCAGTTTACCTGTCTGCTGAACACTGTATCACAAAAACGTTTTATACTGAATAACTGTTACAATTCTTACATAAAAGCATCTACAACTAAAGTAATCCTAAATATATATTTACATAAACTTACAGACTGAAAACTGGCACTGATATAAGTAACATAAGGAAATTATAGCCATAGACTACAATTGTGCCATTTGGGATCTGTTTTGTAAGGGGCTGATTAACAGTATAGAGAAAGTACAGAGAACAGCTTGATTCGTGACCGCTTGCTACAGTCCTTACAAAAGTGTCACAGAATTAATTAGTAGATTTGACTGGGAGTGTCTGTAAGATAACTGATGCACGTTTCATTTGAACGTAATGGCAAAAATAAGTACACCCACTTTCACTTATGAGTGCGGTGAAATACTACTTCCACCATCAGAATGAATGGTCACATGCAAACAGTTTTCTCCCGAAACCTAGAACTCCTTGTTGCCCCGCATGACAGTACTCATAACACCCGCCACCTCAATAACTGCTTCACAGTCAGAGCCATTAGATTACTTCCAGATACCACCACCCAATCTGAACTCCGCAGATGGGAGTTGGCATATCAACACATTCTGCAGAATAGACATACCCAAAGCCTTAATTTCCGATATCATCTTCCATCCTCATCCTGTACACCCATCATTGGCCAGCACAACAGATTCATATATATTTATAGACCTTATTTCAAAAAATTTCATTTACTTTTATTATTATTATTATTTTTGTATGTCCCCATAATGAAGAACGATAAGCAATCCTAACTGGATGTGTTCAATTCCTCTTCGGGATGTTCTTTTATTATTATACCTGGGTGACCGATCTTCGCTCGGCATCTTTCGATTTTTGTTCAGTATGCAAGATACAGAATTAAACAGAAGCTTAAGTTTTGTCATATTTTTGCGAATGGGGCGCGCGTCTGAAGTGCCTAATGATCCACGGCTCACAATTTTCCATGAATAAAGGTTTTTAATTGCTTGATCCTTCCCATGGTACATACAAGTCATTAGCTATTTCTGCAGATTTTGATTCAGAAAATTAGTTCTAAAAATTTGAAAATCCCATCCAAATTGCTGGGCAGTTTTTGAGCAGTTCAAGTTCAAATAAAGAGATACACGCAGCTTGCTTCCAGATTTACAATAGTATAGATATCCCAGAATTTCTCAAATGTCTTTGCACACTACTTTTTTCTCTACCACCAGACTCCTTTGTCACCGTAGATGTCTCTTCCTTCTACACCAACATCCACATGTTTGCAACCTCAGTGCTATGGAGCACTTCCTGGAAATGCCCTCTGATAGTCTTCCCCAAGACATCCTTCCTCATTACCTTGGCAAATCTGGCTAATAACTACTACTACTCCAACTCTCAAATTTACCACCAGGTACACGGCACTGCCATATATACCTTCTTAGCGCCATCCTACGCTAACCTCTTTCTGGGACATCTAGCACAACTCCTAAACAATCTCTTCTCAAATCTCTTCTGTGGTTCAGATACACAGACATGATCTGGACACACAATAAAAATCACTTTCTAGACTTCCTGAACATCCTAAATAGCAGTCACTCTGTCAACTTTACCTGGAAATATTTTCACAGCCATGTCACCTTTTTTGATGTTGACATTTCCATACATAATGGGGACCTATGTACCTCTGTTCACATCAAACCTACAAATCTGCAACAAACCCTCCACTTTAAAAGTTGCCATCCCTTCCTCACCAAATGTTTCCTTCCATATGGTCATCTGTGGCAGACGCATCCGTTCTGATGAAGAATCTCTCTCCAGATTCTCCCGCCACTACCCCCCTTAACGTAGTACACAAACAAATCTCTCATGTTACAACCCACCCTCCGCAATACTACTCCAATGTCGTACCTCTTGAAACTAGCCGCAGTCTGACTTTTGTCACCCAGTTCTTGGCTGGTCTTGAGTCCATTAAGCTAATCCTTCATCATGGGCACAACTTTCTACGTTCCTTCCACAGGATACGAACCATTCTCTACAAAATATTACTCAGTGCCCCATGCAAATGTTTCAGCATATCACTCAATCTCAAGAATATCTTATTCATAAACATACACCCTGTAATTCCCCCCAAACCACCAAAAGGATCAATCTCGTGTTAGAGATCCCACTGCGAAACACACAACATGCACGCAGCTACCACCACCTACTCAAATTTGAGCACAGGAGAAATCTTCCCCATCACTGGACATGCTACTTGTGCCACAACACACCTCTTATATCAACTCACATGCCTCCATTGTACTAGCTCATATATAGGCCCCATCACTAACCCACACACCATCAAAATGAACGGCCACAAACTGTGTACACTAGCAATGTAGCTCATTCTGTAACAAAACATGCCGATTATCTTTAGTAAGTCATAATGACATTGACAAAGATTTATTTTGACAACCAAAGAAATTTAATATTTCCTCTCAATAATACTTTAATGACACCACTGAATTGCTTCAACTGATGCCCTTGAGTTTTTCAGTTGCAGATACAGTGCAGAAAGAAGCCTGGGGAAACATGCTACAAATCACAATAATCCTAATACATCGATGAAACATTTAGAAAATCTTAACATAAAGAGCAAGTGAGTTTTTAGTTCTCTGATCTTAGAAACCTTAAGACAACGAGGATATATAAGAATACAATTTCATCGGTTATCTTTCCACAAACTAACTTGAAAAAATGTTAGACTGACTCTGCTCTTAACCAAACCATGTGACAACAACTTATGGAAGCCGTAACACGTTTTCAAGCCCTTTTCTTCCGTTTTCGTGCTCTGGTTTTTCTCTTCTTCCACAAAAATTCAAATGTAACTGAGTAAGAGACTTTAGTATTAACTTCAGGAAAAAATTGGTCTACACCACCTTTTGGTAGTCCTAAATGATGTGGTTGGTCTCACGATGACGACTATTATTTTTTACTATTTGTGAAACTGTAAACTTCACTTTCAGATATTTAACAAAAAAAATGTGAAATTTCAACATTAGTGTTAACATGCTATATACACTGGCTCCAAATTATGATTATTAATCAGTTACTACTTATTACTGGAATAATTTAGCTACAATTACAAAATCAGCAAATGATTAGGTAGGTAGAAAATATACCGAACTATTGTAGAGCTAGCATCTGGATAGAACTGTTTGAACTTAATTTGATAATGACCAGTGCCCCTGGTACCTTGATTACTTATTTCCGCGGTTGCCACACGATTGAAATGTTCCTCAAATGTGAAAGGTATAAGTAAATAAAGTATGCTGGACACAGTTAGAGTTCAATGAAAAATTATAATCTTCTAAAAAGTTTCTTTTACCAAAAGTTCAGGACCAGGATTCAATACTTTCGGAAAAGGTAATATGACTAACAGTTCCATTTGTAGAGCACAGATTAAGCACACATGAGAGAAGACAAACTACCACCTCAGCCCCCTTACTAGGTTGAAAGTATAACTGGGGTATACTAAAGTGTACTGCTAATACCTACCACGAGGTGGCATGGCTCCACCAACTACTCGTGGACTGGTTTCCAGAAAATGCTTGAACGGACTGGCACTACATACTTACCCGGACTTGCCTCTACAAAATACGCAGAAAGACTGAAATTAAAGCAAGATGGCTACCCTCCTTTTATCGAATCACTTGACTTTGTGAAGTCAGCTTAAAACTTTAAAAAATTAATATCCAAATAGCTGCTTAGTATTTTGATTCTCAATTAACACACTAGTCTTTGGGTAACTTATTATACCTATTTTAACTCAGCTTATATTAAATTAAACAGCAATTCTATCCCACCGTCATCCTTGGCACGTTTTCCAACCGGGCCCCTCCTATCGCGTGTTGAAGGATCCCAGAGTTCTTAGCGAATTGAAGACGGCCATGCTAGTGGCGAGTGATCGCGGGAACTTCGAAACCCTCGTACAGTCATATAACAAATCACTGCAAAATTTGAAACTTTTATGCTGTTAAGGGTCTTTACTTGCTCAACGAAGATAAAATGGCAAATCACAGGCTAATTACTGAAATTCAACTGACTATATTACCTTATTGGACTTGTTTTCTTCAGTCCCAGCAGTGGCAAGATTTCTGTCCTTCTTCAAGCAGGTTAATGTAACTGATCCAGAAAGATGTAAATATTATAATAATAGTAACCCATTTATAAAGTTATGAAGTAAAACCAATGAAGTAGAGGTACACACATTTAAGAGGTCCAAACTAAGTTTACTTCTGAAGCTGAGGCACCATTTTCTGTTCAGTTCATAGACAGAATCTGATATTAATCACACTGAAATGAAGAATATGATGAAACAGTTCTTTCAGTATAAATACAACAGAAGGAAAGGTGAATATTTTTGTTCATTGTTTAAGATCTTTCCCTTCTAAAGACTTTTGTAGCACGGTTGGTGCAGTTATTTGCAGCGCAAGACTTAACCATGGTAGCAAACACCTCTAATAAAAAAAAAATACGAGCACTCGATCACTTCGGCACGTCTCAACTGTACAGAACCACACACTCAAACCAACAGTTTGCCATCAGTATGGCGGCGCGCGCATCGTTCAATTTGCGAAGGAACACTAGCGCTGTTGCTCCTTCTAGTGTATAATATTCAAACTTCTTTGTGTCCAACAATATATTTTGAAAATTTGATTTATCTTGTCAAAATCTTAGAGTTTCTACCAAAACCAATACATTATTTTAATCCTCTTTGATTTCCACCTATCTCATGAAATTAGTTTCATGCTTTTTTCATATTTATTCTATATTTTGATTTTTTCTTTAATTTAAAGTCCTAATTAAACTTTGCCTAATTAATTGGTTTTATGTTTTAAATATTCTGGAAGGTACTGACTGCAACTGGTGATGAAAAATTTGCTGCAACTTTTTGCATTTACTAGTTATTTCGAATCTTATGTTTAGCTTCCTCTGACTTTGTGGGTTAAAAATATCAACAAATCGAAAGATCTTCCAAACTAAATTTTTCTGAGTATGGTAAATACACTTTAAAATAATCCTTGTCATGAATTTTTTTTAGTGAGAATGGATGCAGCTAAAACAATTGTACTTGAAAAACTACCCTAATTGAAATTTCTATCTTTTCACAAAGGCAGCCTTGAAATCAGATTTGCTGCTGGTAATAGCTGGTAGAAATGCTATACTATTTAGTGCCTTATGTGTTTGTAAATACTTTATCACTGTAACACTCACAACTGAAACAAGCAATAGAACCTATGTCAACCCGTATTTTATACTACAAAACAGCACCTTCATCTCCTAAACCTGCAAGTGCAATGACTGGCTGCAATTTAAGTATCTACTGTCAGAGTTAGTCAATCCTGTAACTACAGGGTGCAGCAAAATGATCTGATGGTTTTCACCGCCGTATTGTCGAGCGAGTAGATGGTGGAGGGTGGTGGGGATAGGCGCATTCCATAGCCCACACGTGGACATTTGTAGTAACCATGGAGCAGTAGTCAGGCGAGTACCGTGATTTTGATGTCGAGGCATTTTTTTAAAAGTTGCAATTCCAGCGTTGCTGCTCAGCGGCAATTCCGTAGACGTTTTATTGTGGGTCCAAGAGGAAGAGGCCCAACTCGTGCTATGGGGAAGTACCTTCAGAGCTACCAGTTCAAAATTAAAAAAGTCGACAGGCCATCCATTCAGATAAGCCTGGACGCTAGAGAATATCAATCAAGTAAGAGAAGCTGTGGAAGCCAGTCCTCTGTGGTCAGCCCGCAAACAAGCTGCTGCTTTGCACATGTCTGACCGCTCAGTAAGACGAATATTGCGTCTCGATCTGTACTTCCACCCGCAAAAGTGGCTATTGTCCCACAGTTAAAGCCTAATGACTATGCAAAGCGTAAAGCATTTGCAGAAGAAATGAATGTTGACTGACGAAACAATTTTAATGATGAACGACTAGGCAAATTTCCATCTGGATAGTTATGTAAACAAACAGAAGTTTCGTTAGGCCTACTGGTGGGCTACAAATCCGGAACAACTGCATGAACGTCCTCTGCGTAGTCCTAAGGCTACCGTGTGGTGTGGTGTAACCAAAAGGTGTGTCACTGGGCCCTACTTCTTTGAAGACTGTGGTCAAACCATTATGGTCAATTCGCAACGTTATTTGTTGATGTTGAAAAACTTTGTGATCCCTGAACTTAAGAGAAATCGTGCACAGGAGGATATGGTTCCAGCAGGATGGGGCAACTGCCAACGAGGTTATGGACGTTTAGAGAAGCAAGTTTCGTGGTAGAGTGATAACGCATTTTGGGGACATTGAATGGCCAGCTGGCTCTCCAGACCTTAGCATTTGTGATTTTTTTCTTGTGGGGCTCCTTAAAGCAAGAATTTACACAAACAAACCCCGCACACTGGATGAACTGGAAGAAGCCATCAGCCAAGAAATTGCCAACCTGCCTCGTGCGATGTTAGAGCAGGTGTTCAACAGCTTCAGTACAAGGCTGGAAGAATGACTTGGTCAAAGATGGGCGTCATTTAAAGGACGTTATCTTCTCATCTTAAAAGGATGAAATTGGTTGTTCTGATGTTATTTTCATTAAATTACATGAACACCCTTCTGTAATCAGCAATAATATATTTTCTATCACTTTTATTTTTCATGTTGTTTTTACTTTAAAACCGTCAGATCTTTTTGTCGCACCCTGTATAAAGACACCCTAAATTTCTTTGAACATCAACAATCCATACATCCCTATCACCAAACTCCTTCCTTGTCTTCATTGTCATAACTTCCCTCTATACAAATATTCCCCACAGCCACACTACCTATACCTGCGACCCCCACACAGCCAGCCTAGTACATACTTCCTTTCAACCTTGGTTCACCTAATTCTCTCCAAAAACTTTTTTACCTGCAATTTTGAAGTTTATCGCCAGATCCACGGCAATGCCATTGGCACCTGCATGGCCCAATCCTATGCCAACCTATTCCTTGGGCATCTTGAGGAACATTTCCTGAACCATCCCACCCCCTACCTCTTACATCCACTCTTTGGTTCAGATACATAGATGACATATTTATGGATCTTGACCCCAAATGAAAACCAACTCCTAAAATTTCTCCATTATCTTAACAATAGCATCAATTTCACATGGACCTACTATGATCACACATCACATCAGTCAAGGACATAACACTCGGGCACAATGCCCTTCATATATCTGTCCATATCAACCCCCCCCCCCCCTGAAATTTACAGCAATATCTACAATTTGACAGCTGCCATCCATTCTATACCAAACATACCCACACTTACAGCCTTGCCATCTGAGGCAGCCGACTCCCTCTGCCAATACTCCAAGAACCTATCTCAAGCTATTATTTCCCATTGTTACCACATGGATCTCGTACATAAAAAGATCTCCCGTACAACCAGTCACCCTCCATGTAACCACTCTCACTCATCACTTACAAAAACAACCATAGCCCTGACAAAATTCCTCCTGGTCTTGAATCAATCAATAAAATCTTGTGACAGGGGCATGACTTCCTGTGTACCCTAATATCAAAAATTCTATCCACTGTACATGTTTTAATAGACCACCCAATCTCAAGAAAAACCTTGGTCCACAAATACCCTCCATCAAAAAACCATACGGATCTTTTCCAAGCAATAGACCTCACTGCAAAACCCACTACTCCATATTCCAACCTTACCACAAGAAAAAAAACCTTCCCCATGCCATGTGTTCAACAACTCATTTCATATACCAACTTACTTGCCACCACTGCAAGAGTTTCTACATAGGCCTCACAACACTGCAACTCTCAATTGGAATGAATGGCAACAGAGTCCACACCTGCAACTTAAAACTTCCAATGCCAAAACATGCCAATAGCCATGATTCCAACAACCTCAATGACTACTTCACTGCGAAAGCAATCGAGAGTTTTCTCTGAAACCACCAATGAATCAGAACTCCGGATAAGGGAACCTTTTTTTTGCTGTCGTCAGTATTTGACTGGTTTGATGCAATCCTCCATCCTTTCCTATCCTGTGCTAACCTCTTCATTTCTACATACCCCTTACAGCCCACATAATCAATTATCTGTTTCATATATTATAATCTCTGTCTTCCACTACAGTTCTTACCTTCAACTGTTCCCTCCATTAACAACTTAACCAATCCAGAATGTCTCAAAATATGACCTACCAGCCTGTCTCTTCTTTCCGTAAGCTTCTTCCACAAACTTCTTTTCTCATCTACCATTTCCAAAACTCGTTCATTTCTTACTTTGTCTGTCCATTTAATTTTCAGCATTCTTCTGAAGCACCACATTTCAAATGCTTCAATTTTCTTTCTTTCCGGTATTCCTAAAGTCCATGTTTCGCTACCATAAAGTGCTGTGCTCCACACAGAGTTTTAAAAAGTTATTTCTAATTCCTAGATCAATATTTGAAACTAAAAGGTTTCTCTTTTTCATGAAGGCTCTTTTTGCTAGTGCTATTCTGCTTGTAACATCATTCCTGCTTCGGCCATTGGTTGTAATTTTACTTCCTAAGTAACAGAATTCACTTACTTCTCCTATTGCATCCGATCCTATTTTTATATTTAATCTACTAGTATTGATATCATTTCTGCTACATTTCATCACTTTTGACTTGCTTTGATTTATATTCAGTCCAAAATCTTCCTTCAGTATTTTGATCATGCCATTCAGTAACTTCTCAATATCCTCAGCCCTCTCTGCTAACAAGACAATGTCATCAGCAAATCGTAGCATACTGATTTTTTCTCCCTGAAAACTTATACCACATGGCAATTTTTCTTTGACTTTCTTTATTGCTTCTTCTACATACAAGTTGAATATTAACGGGGATAGACTACAACCTTGTCTCACACCCTTTTTAACTGATGCATGTCTCTCGTGATTCTCTAGTTTTATTATAGCCACTTTATTCTTATATAGTTTGTAGAGTATTCTTCTATCTCGATACTTAAGACCAGACTTCTTTAAAATTTTGAACATATTGTCCCACCTAACATTATCAAAAGTTTTTTCTAAATCAACAAATGCCATAAAAGTATCTTTGTTTTTCTTGATCCGCCCTTCAAGTATTAATCTTAAAGACAGAATTGCTTCCCTTGTACCGCGATTTTTCCTAAACCCAAACTGATCTTCACCTACTATGTCTTCTACTACCCTTTCCATTCTTCTGTATATTATTGTCGTCGGTAATTTTGAAGCATGTGATGTTAGACTAATGGTGCTATAGTTCTCATATTTATCGGCTTGTGCTTTCTTCGGAAGTGTGAAGATGATATTTTTATTAAAATCAGTTGGAATTTCTCCTGTTTCATAACTTTTTGATATCAGCTTGAATAATCTTTCGATTCCTTCTTCTCATAGGGATTTAAGAAGTTCTGCAGGCATCTCATCGATTCCAACTGCCTTATTTGCTTTCAAGTAATCCAGAGTTTATTACATTCTGTCCTCAAAACAGGATCTCCTAAGTCATCAATGTCGGCATCACCTTCCTTTTCCATTACACTATTGTTCAAGTCATCCCCAACATACAGTTTCTCAATGTATACTTTCCATCGGTTAACTTTATCTGCTGAGCTTAAAAGAGGTTTCCCATCGGCAGCTTTAATGTTCATTCCTCTTTTCTTCATTTCTTCAAAATTCTGTTTGATCTACCCATATGCAACATCTACTTTACCTACGATCATTTCCTTTTCTACTTCTTCACACTTTTCTTGTAGCCATTTTTCTTTTGACTTATGTATCAGAATATCCTAAGTACCAGACACTCCCCTAGTCTCAACCACCGATAAAATCCTACCACTTACCCCATCAATTATTATTTTTGTTTGTACAGTTTTTAGAATTTTATATGTATTTTAACAGGAAATAAATTTTTAGCAAGTTTCTTTTTCACGTCAATACTAGGTATCCTTTGTTATACATATTCATTTTAATACCACCTGCAATATGTATGTATTATCTCAGGCTTTTCCCACATATTGATAGTCCATTTCTTAACACCCACACCACTCACTCTCCCCACCCGTTGTTTTGTCATGGGGTAACCTTCGGTGTGAGCACACCTCTGGATCCACATGGTTGTTCTTTAGTGGACGAATAAGGATTTCTATCGAAACATTGTATTGTGGTGTGTCTAACATGTTACTCGCTCGTCGCAGATCTCAAACTTTGTTAAGTGGTGGGATATTTTCCCTCTCCTTTGTTGTTTATAGTGTCCAAAGCATTTTTATGAAATTGCCTGTGTGTGTATATATATATATATATATATATATAATAACAATGAAAAAAAAGACGCTAAGTAGCGGAAAGGAATCAAATTAGGATAGGGAAATGAGCCACCACTTACCTTTAGATGATGGATGTGGGGCGCGAACACACAGAAAAGACACAAACACAAATAATAAAGTAATTTTCGGGAAAAAACCCTTCTTCAACAAGAGAACATTATGAGAGGTGGGTGCACCCGGAGACTGCCTCACGGAAAGACCGCCGGTCGACAAAATGGTGGGGGTAAATTCAAACAACGGAAAAGTAGAGGGGCAGTGAATCAGAGCTCATACCCGAGCAAAAATTAATATCCAAACTAATTTCTGGTTGGTAGGAAGATCAAAATATTATATATATTGAATTTTTTTTTTTTTTTATTTATATATATATTGAAAAAATTAAAATATTATACAAATAAAATATATATATATAAAATAATAATAATTATGACTTAAACATCACCTCAGGTTAGTGGTGGTTCAATATAGGTAGTGGAAAGGAGAGGGAGAAAGAAAAAAAGGTGACCGGGTATTATCTTAGGTTGAGACCAGGTGGTTGCCTAGTGCCAAGTTTGTACTGGTAGGCAAGTTCCCACCTTCTGAGTTCAGAGAAACTGCTGCTATTAGGGAGAACTCTGATAGCACGGACTGTGTAACAAGAGTTGAAATTATTCAAGTCGTGGGTTATGGCATGGGCAGCAACTGGGTGCTTTGGGTTCTGTGTGAATACCGTCTGACGGTGGCCATTCATTCTTATGGAGAGTGCATTTGTGGTCAAACCTATATATGAAGCCAGGCAGTGGTTGCATGTTAACTGGTATATTACATGCGTGGTTTCACAGGTGGCGTGTCCTATGATAGGGAAGCTTTCCCCTGTGACCGGGTTGATGAAAGTGGTGGAAGCATGGTTTATGTCACACATCTTGCAGCGTGGTCTATTACATGGGAAAGAGCCTTGGGGTTGACTGTTAGGAAGAGGAAGACTGTGTTTGTGGACTAGAAGTTCGCTGAGGTTAGGAGGTCTGCTGAAACAAGTTCTAGGAGGGGCAGGGAGGATTTTAGGAAGAATGGATCTCATTTCAGGGCATGTTTGTAAGAAATCATAGCCCTGCCGGAGGACTCTGTTGATGGATTCGAGGCCTGGGTAGTACTGTGTGACCAAGACTGGATTGTGGTTGGTTTTTGCGGGTCTGGTATGATTGATTGGCTGATTCAGTTGTGATGTGGCACGTGAAAGCTGTTTGTTAACCAAAGCTGGAGGGTAGTTCCGAGATATTAATGCTTCTGAAATACTGTTTGAATAATCCATGAGAGACTGTTGGTTAGAGCATATGCGACTACCTCGAATGCCAAGACTGTAGGGGAGTGAACGTTTGGTGTGGTATGGGTGGCAACTGTCGAAATGGAGATACTGTTGAAGATTGGTTGGTTTGATGTGAACTGAAGAGTTGAGATAGCCATTGGATAGGGACAAATCAACATCCAAGAAAGTGGCCTTGGTGTGGGAGTAGGACCAAGTGAATTTCAGCATGCTAAAGTTATTGAGATGGTTCAGGAAATTTAGCAGTTCATTTTCTCCATGCGTCCAAATCATAAATATGTCATCAATGAAACGAAGCCAAATGAGGGGTTTGAGAGGGAATTCCTCCAGAAATGTCTGTTCCAGCCGGCCCATGAACAGATTAGCATAAGAGGGGGCCATGCGGGTACCCATGGCAGTTCCGCAGGTTTGGTGATAGATGTTGCCTTCGAAGGAGAAGTAGTTATTATTAAGGATAAGGTGGGCTAATTTGATGAGGAAGGATGTCATGGGAAGGCTATTGGGAGGGCGCTGGTCCAGAAAGTGTTCCATGGCCCTGAGGCCATGCCAGTGTGGAATGTTTGTATACAAGGACGTGACGTCAATGGTAACCAGTATTGAGTCGGAAGGAAGAGGTGTGGGTAAGGTAGAAAGCCGGAAGAGAAAGTGCTGGGTGTCCTTTATATGAGAAGGGAGCTGATTAACAATGGGCTGTAGGTACTGGTCAACCAAGGCAGAGATGCGCTCAGTTGGCGAACCGTAGGCTGCAACGATAGGGCGTCCTGGATTGCCAGGTTTATGGATTTTGGGCAATAGATAAAGGGTGGGTGTACGTGGATTTTGAAGAGTGAGAAGCGAAATGGATTGTGGGGTGAGACCTTGGAGAGGTCCACTAAACTGTACATATTCTTGTATTTTTTTGTTGACAGCAGGAGTTGGATCTTCCGATAGGCAGCAGTAGGTTTTGGTGTCTGATAGCTGACGAAGAGCTTCAGCCACATAGTCATTCCTGTTCATGACTACAGTGGTTGAACCCTTGTCAGCTGGAAGGATAATGAGATCTGAATTGCTGGAGAGTTGTTTTCTGGCACGGGTTTCAGCTGGGCTAAGATTATCGGTGTTTGCTAAAGATTTAAGAAAAGTGGGAGAGGCCAAACTGGTGGAAAGGAAATCTTCAAAAATTTGGAGGGGATGGTTCTGGGGAAGAGGTGGAGGGTCAAGTGTAGATGATGGTTTGAATTTCTCTAGACTTGGTTCTAGGTTGTCCTGATATCCCTGTTCACTGCTAGTAGTGGCAAAGTGATACCGCCAGCGGAGTGTACGGCAGAACGATAGAGAGTCACGGACTAGTTTGGCATGGTCAAATGTGGGGGTGGGTGAGAAGGTGAGTCCTTTGGAGAGTACAGAGAGCTGGGATTCAGATAATGGTGATGAGGATAGGTTTATAACTGACAGTTTAGGCTTGGGAGTAGGACTTCGGTGTAGAGAGCGAGGTGCAGGTTTTAAAGGGGGAGGTTGAGGTATGTTGAGGAGCTGGGCAATGGACGGTTTTGAGGAAATCAGAGGAGGCTGTGATTTTGATTGGTAGACCATTGGTTGGTGTGGAAGAAACTGCCCTAGTGCAAGATGGGACTTCAGCAATTTGGATAACTTCTGTAAATGTTTCTGGGCATGCATACTGCTGGAGTTAACTGCTTGCTGTAAAATATGCTGCAAAACTGTAATGACTTGTGGGAATGATAACATGAGTATTTTGTGTAGGGATATGAGGTTTCCAGAATGTTGGTTAGCCAGAATGGTATATTGTTGCAGAACAAGGTGAGTAAGGGCCAAAGACTGTTGGTAGCGAAAGGCATGTAGGGCAGGGTGAGTTTGTGGGGGACAACCAAATATTGGCATATATTTATATATATATTTGATTCTGAGAATGTGTAGATATGAATTTTTCAAAACGTATCAAAGAAACCATATATTAGAATTATGAGGTTTTGTTTTTCTTCAAATTCTCAGTCCATTAAAAAATAATAATAGAAACATGATCTTGAAGAAATAAAAAAAGTAGAAAAATCATTAGAAAAATTCTAGGAGCAAGACTCACTAAAGATGGCTACAGACTACAATCAATCAAAACAACAGAAAAATTTTCAAACATCAAAATTAACATCAAGAAAAGGAGAATGAAACTGTCTGGTCATCTTAAGAGATTAACGGAAAATCGACTGAAAAAAAAAAAAAAGAAATAGAATATGTAACTTCACTTAAAGATCCAATACCTAGCTGAATGAAATTTGGAAGGATCTTTAAAGTGGAAACATAGGAACAACAGACATCTTAGAAAGACACACCTGCAGACACAAAGTAATCAAATGGGAGTAATAAAAACAAGAACAATATAGACCAAAGTGGTCGGAAGAATGCAAACAATCTTTCTCGGAAAGAATGAAAGCCTACTGGAACAACAAAAAGAACTCAAATAAAACCTGATTGGGTCATCTGCTTAACGTCTTCCATTTATTGGAAGAATTCACCAATAATAAATATCTTTAAAAATTTTTTGCTCCCTTTCTTTCTTTTCAGACAGTGACCTATGCTTACTATTCTGTGAATCGGTCCATTGATGTCTGGAAATCGCGTCTGTGGACAGCCCGTAACAGCACATGGATAGGGTCGTACAAGTGTTCCCATACCGATGGACGAGGAACGTACATTCCCTGCTGCATATTGCCACTTGCTTCTAGATTTGGTGCTTTATATTCTGCAACCTAAAAATATAAAACAAAAAAATTAATAACCATAAACAAATTACTGGGAAAAGCTTACAACAGAACCTAGATGTTATAATTCCTTGAAGAAATGTAAACCAGGTGCACCACATCAGTTTTTACAGTAGTTGAATTATAGACCGTAGTTATGTATCAACTACATTACTCACTGCTCTAGCTACAGTACTAATTTTTTTACAAGAGGTCATAAATAATGTCAACAGAAGTAACTTATTGTGCAAGAGAAAGTTGATCACATTATCCCAAAAAATTTTTAAACTATATTTAAAATCATTAATTCGTTTGAACGGAAATAGTTGCACACTGATTGCAATCTATGCATCTTACACTACACTTAAAACAAATATTACATTGCATAATATAAGTTTATAAGATTTATTTTAATTTCCTTTGCTTTCACTGCATAATATTACTGAGCCTATTATTTCAGTAACTGGGTCAGCCATTCAAACGCTTTAATATCGATCTGAATCACGGATAACAAAAGAGAAATGTGTAAAAACCCTTTAAGTTTTTTGATCAAATTTATATCACTATGCATTATTGCCACTAAAACGCGATATAGTTCAGGTATTAATATGCGTGAGATTGAAGAATTGTTCTTCTGGTGGCAAGTTTATCATAGTATGTGGTTAGGTTGAGATGCAACCTCGACCCGGATGGAAACGGAAACCTTTTGGTACAGCACAAGGCAAGAGGAGTTACACTGAATTTTATTTTATAACACTTCTATTTAGTTAAGCAATTGCTGAGGCATGAATTGTCAGAACACTGAAAGAAACATTATTCTTGTTTAAATGGCATATTAATTATCCGTTTTTTTTTTTTTTTACTGAAATCATTCATTTGAATGAAAGAAGTCCCAAACTGATCGTGATATAGGTAGCCTAAACCGAAATTAACTATTACATGGCATAGTATAAGTTATTAAGATTTATTTTCAGCATCCTTCGTTTTAACTGGGGTCATTATTTCAGCTGATGTAAGTTGTCTCAGCCGTCAAAACGTCACAGGTATTAAGAAAGAAAAGTGTAAGAACCTGTGAAGATTTGGGATCAAGTTTATATCGCGATGCATGATGACACTGTCATGCGATACAGGGAATGTATTAATTCGCTGCGTGATTGAAACTTTGCTTTTCTAGCAGCAATATTAGTGGAGATTGTGGTTAGGCTGACATGCAATCTGGACCAAGTTGACAACTGAAGCTTTTTGCTACAGCACAAGGGATGATAAATTACAATGAGCTTTATTTCATAACAATTCTATTTAGTTAAGCAACTGCAGAGAAATAAATTACCATAACACTCTGTTAAGCCCGTCATTTTCGATGGGCTTTGGGGTTAGTTAGTAATACTAAAGTTATTGTAAATATCATGTGCTTGGAGAGGTTGCCATAAGAAGAGATAATAACTTTGGATTGTTTACAGTTTGTCTTTGGTTATATGTACTAGGTTTCCTGAATTTAAGTAAATGGAATTTGTTTCTTAATCCACTGCATAATATATTAACTCTTCAATAAGAGTAACAGAATTGTGATATTTCCTGTGAGTAACTTTGTGCTTAGTATTGAAGTTAAAGGGTATTATTATATATCATGATAAAATGTTTCGCCGCAATTTGTTAGCAAGTTCTTATCTAACTCGACGAGACAATTCGAAAGTAAAGAATAAAAATTTTGTGATATATCGCTTGCTGGTAGTTCGAGATATTGGAAAATCTGTTATATCTATAATTCCTTGCGCCTTTGGTGGTATTTTTAATCCAGTCCAGGCCGCATTGCAACCCAAATCACACCCACTACGAACAAAGTTTACATTGTGATACAGTGAACGTATTAGGAGCATGTTTTATTCCTGTTACAGTTCAAAAAAAGGTTTATTATGAAATTGTTATAATTTATGCTAAGCGTACTTGGAATCCTGAAATAGACAATGTTGTCATTACCCAAAATAGTGACATATTTAATGAGTTTAGGTATACCTGCATTGTTCGATTATGTAGTGGCAATATCAGTATATATTGTGGCTGGATTGAAATGCAGCCTGAACCAGTGTGTTCTTGTAAAAATATGAGGAACTATCAATTCTGAAAACAAAACACCCATTGTGTATGTCCAGCATTTACTTCCTTGTTGCATTGGCAAAATGTTTTTTTTTTCTGATCCAGGCCACATTTCAATCTAACCACTTCAGTTTTGAGATATAATGAAGAAAAACGGCTCGAAATGTGGGTAGTTGCATATAAGTTATTAAGTAAGAAATATATGTTATCTTTCGGCATAGGAATGTATTCATATGGTATTATGAAAACTTGCCAGTGATCTTACATTGGTTGTTGCAAATGCTATCATTGGCAGCAAAGAATTGTTTAGAAATGGCTGCAACCTGTACTGCCATTACTATCGTAAATGGTACCTTCGTGTTGCCTTCTGTCTAAAGTATATTTCTTATTGCTTTATATACACTTTTTATCCAAAGATATGTCCTCACGAAAGTATATTCCAAATTTCTGACCAAAAGGACAACCGATTCTCGGCATGCCCTTTTGGACTGTAAGTGATAATATTTCACTTAGTTCCAGTTTCTTATATTTCATATATTACACTGTGTTAAAATAAAAGTCTAGCAAAGTAATAAATAAATAAAATAATAAAAAAACTTTTAAACATCAGTACAAAAACCAAATCGAAGGTAATAAATAAAAGAAAGGTAAATTTTTAAATAAAATTTATATTTTTTGCTTCTCCACGTTAATATCTGGTACTAAAATAAAAATGGTAAAACATTTCTATAGAAGCCAAGACCCATGCATGCAAAGCAGTGGGTAAATGCTAGTTACTGATCAAATCCCCTCTCAACCCATAAAACTTCAATTTGGTTTCTTCTCAACTTCTGGGTGTTTCACCGTTTTGTCAAGTAGTGGAATAAGAACATGATCATTAGATTGTTTTTGTGTTGTGTAAAATGAATTTTTCTGCAACCCCTGTTCTTGCAGAAGAATAAACTAACTGGTATTATACAACTCAAAACACACACACTCCTCTCTCTCTCTCTCTCTGGAGATTCGCAGTGTTGATTAAATTCTTTAAGTTCGACATGCTACAATAACTTTCTTTTTCCAGTAAAAATAAACTTGTTTTCACCAAGCTCATAAAGCTCATGTAATATCAATAGATGATGTTCAAATACACTATGGTCAGTTTACAACGAAAAGTGAGACAGTGTATGCATTCATGCAACACTATGTGATTACTGACAATCTTTTTATTTAGCAGTAACCAGAAGTTTCAGTCTATTGTGGTGGGGTTTGATGGTCAAGAGGTGCATCCCCCCCCCCCCCAACTGATAATTTCCTAACAGCTTTAGTAAGAAAGCTAATAAATATTAGAAAAATTTTACAATTACCAAAGCATACCAACAGAAAAACTTCACAAAAAGGCAGTAAATTTGTTGAAATCTTCTCAATGATAGATAGCATAGGCAACTTATCTATAAACCAAAATTACATAACTACATAAAAACGATTAACCTACAGTACATATATATTTTGAATTATTTTATTTCTTAAGATGAGATGTCTTTATGGTTTATTGCTAAATTTTCAAGATAAAATGTTAATCAGAGCTTAACAATTCAATCTTCAAATTTCACATACCAACCAAAACATTATTACCAAACAAAATATTATAGTTCAACTCTTCAGGAACATCATTAACAAAATAATTAAATACTTAGTTACCTCAGCAAGAACAGCTTCAAAATCCCGGCTCTGTGCGGTGCCACATCTTTCAGGCATCAGTTCAATTAACTGGCTGTGAGTTTTATCACCCATACACAATAATGTCACCATCTCCAGCTGAGATAATGAAGCATCAGACAAACCTGTAAAGTATGTATCAGATGAAACAAGAAAGAGTGATTCTCCTACACAAGTATCCATTGCTTTATACAACTTATTCAATGAAATAATTATGTACACAAAATAATGTAAAATTTAGTTGAATATAGCCTAAGACGGGGAAACCAATTAAATGATAACCTTGTACCTCTGAGCAACAGAAATTTTAATCATCAATGATCTGATTTGGAATCCAATGTTTTGAGGCAATCAATTTTTTAAAAAAATCTAATATGTAATTATTTACACACAAAATTATTTGTTGAGTTTAATAATGTTTTTACAAAAATTTGGCACAATGGCAGCGACACCCTGAAAATTTTCGTGATCTAAGCCATTTGTGTAAAAATGATTTAACAGCACTTGGTTGATCAATTTTTTAAGTGTGTGTCTCTCAGCCGCTGTATTTGGGATAGTGGTGAACTACAGTGTGGTTCCACGTTAATGTGATTTCTGTCAGCCTGGGACGTAGTAAAGGATTGGAATTGAGATGGCGTTTGTGAGGTGGTAGTGTGCTGACATCAGATGCAACAGAGTTCTGACCCGTGACTAAGTTCAGCGGATATGCCTGAGCTCTGTTTGATGGCAGTCAGTACCTTCTTGTATAGGTCTATGCCTGGTAATTGAAATCAACCAGCAGGCACTTTGAACCACATAATTACTTAATATGGTACTATATATGCTGCAGTTATTGATTATTGAAATGAACAATTACTGAAGATTCTGAATAACAGTTTTAATTTCTGAGTGCCTAGAGTGATAGTCACTTCTGTGATGCTTACTTCCTGAATAATATTTGATTCAAATTAGAGAGGAAGAGAAGATAGCGGAAGGAACCAGCCTCTACCAAATGCCTACATCTGGACTGCACCTGCAGGTTGGCATCCCCCCACCCCCTAATTGTTGCCAGAACAATAACAGAACAATTTGAAATTTATGAAGAACTTTTAGGATTGTAATCACTAGAAACCAGCAAAAAAGGTATTGACATATTCAACACACTGGATGTCATTTCTCCTAAATATAGATGTTTTGTGAGGTGGTCTGGCATTGCAACAGATGGAGCTAAAACAATGATTAGTCATAACACTGGGCTTGTGGAACTGTGCAAAGCATTATCAACCAGGAGGCTGTCTGTGGAAAAATTATGAGGCTCAGCGAGACAATGAAAACTGTTGTAAATACTGCAAATCTAATAAGGGGAGGAAACAAAACATGAATTGGATTCCTGGACAATTTGGAAGCCGAGTATGATGACATTTCAGAATGCTGGAAAATGACTGCAACAGTTTTTTGGGTTGAGGAATGAATTTCTTACATTTCTCAGAAATGAGAAAATTGGGCATGAATATCTAGAAAAACTGGAAGATGTCTAGTTTTTAAACAATCTTGTTTTTATGACAGATTTAACATCCTATCAAAATGCTTTAAACATGAAACTACAAGTCAGAAAACAAAACATCTTTCAGCTTTATGGCTATATTGAGGGCTTCCGCAAAAAACTATGTAATGCAAATTACACGTAAGGCAAATAAAAAGATTGACTTCCCATCTTGTTACCCGTTTAAAGGAAAAGGGTGACAAATTTTGATGTGTTTTATGAAATAATAATAGATACCAAGAAAGAGTTGATTTCAGGATTATAACTCCCTAAATCCAGAACTCTCGCTGTTAAACAACCCCATGGGTATTGATGGGAGAGGTGCCCTGCAACCATGAAATGGAAATTTGTGAACTTCAGGCAGACCCATTCTACCAGATTAAAAAGTGTGATGTCACTGAAAATGTATGAAAACTGTTTTCTAAACTACTTAAATTCACTCTGCAAATGTTATCACTGTTGGGCAGTACTTATGAAACTACTTTTTCTGCTCTCAAACAAATTAAATAAAAAACGAAAAATCGAATAAAGTGCTACCGGAATTGATCCCGTGATTTTGCCTTACTGAAATTACAGTGGACATTGTCACATTGGAACTTGTATCAGGGAATCATTTCCAATCATCACATTGATTTCTCAGTTGTAAAATGAAGTGATACATTAAACTCTGTTTACTATAAATTTTAATAAAACTTTTTGAATAAAATATGTAATCAGTTTTCTTTTTAGAATGTCTTTGGCCCTCACATTCCTATCCTAAAGTTTAATTGGCCCTCAGGTAACTAAAGGTTGCACCACACTGGCTTACAGTATCATTGTAATATCAATTCTATTCTATGGTTGAGAGACCTGGACTACCTACAGAAGGCATTTAAAATGTCTGCAGAATTACAACAAACACTGCCTGAAGAGAAAAAATAAAATTGAAAGACAACTGAATAAATATCGGTATCCTAAAAGAAGTGAATAGCACAAGTATTCAAGCAATGGTAATTAAGCACCAATTTGATGGGTTGCACATGTCATCTGAATGCCAAAGACTCACCTTCTGAAAATAATTGATTTATTCATAAAGAATGCCGAACAGAAGCAGGGAGGAAAAATAAAATGATACAGCATTGGGTTTAAGTCCAGTCCTAAGAAATGTCTAATAAATACAAAACACTGGAAAGATGTAGCCTCTGACTGACCTGCTCGGTGGCAAACGGCTCACAAGGGCTCTCAGCAATTTTAACAACATCCAACAACAATCCAACAAAAAAATCATAGGAACGAGCAGGAGAAAATGAGAAGAGCTGCTTCGCCACTATCCTGTGCTGGTGTGTTCGGCATTGTCATTACTGTGGAATGGCCTGCAGGTCTAAAATCAGACTTTTTAGAACACTCCTAAATAATAACCCAAAAGACACGTTCATACTTGTAAAGAAGTGAATGCCTTGAATGTAAACTGCTGGAGGTACCAGAGTTCTAATACAAACAAAAAAGACGAATGTATTTGCTATTGCACACTCAAAGATAGGTATGCTGATTGTGTTTTAAATTGAATAAACAAACAAAACAAAAAATGGGAAAATATGAGTTCATTGTTTTAGGTTTTATATCAAATGTTATAATCGCATATGCACACATACACATGTGCATGCATGCACACAACTAGGTTACTGGATATTGTATTTTTTTATTTTTTTTAAGTATTACTATATTTTTACTACCCAATTAATGAAATATTGTAAATAAAAGGTGTGAAATGGGGAGTGGTGCTTTTTTTGCCAAAAATTTGCACAAATCATGGAATAAGAAAGAAAATCAAGACCTCTGGGAGTTTTGGGTCACCAGCTTTCATTCACTCAAGAAGATTACCCAATTAAAATGTTCCTTGTGGCCTCCACTAAAATCATTATAAAGATACCAGCCACTATGACCTTTCCAAAATGTGTCTTAAAATTATGTTGCGTGCTATTACAAATTTCTAAGGTTAAGGGTGATGTTACATCTATAAGACCAGTTCCTACTAATTACAATTCCTTGCAATTCACTGAGAGAGAAGCAAAGTGATTGATTGTAAATTTGTGTAATTATTCTATGAATGTGTGATGTTTTTAAGGGTGGAGGTGCTGAAAATGGACTGAAAAAATGTTGCAATTGTATTAAAAGCAGTATAGTATATGACAATAATTAAAAGACATTAATTGGAAATATTGTGTAAGATGTAGTGTTTTAAATCAGTACTGACAGTTTGAAACAGACAATTTTGTCAATTTGATATTCAAATTATCATAATACCATTTAAATTGTTTTATTATGATTTGAACTAATTTTAATGCTATATCATTGTTTGTTTTACTATGCTTTAATCTAGACTTGCGCATAATAGTTCGTGAAAGGGACCGCTCAGTTTAGTTCGCGGCTCCCTTGCGAACTAGTTCGATCTTTTAGTTCGCATCTCGAATTTAGAGAAACAGATCGTTCGCTCGCCTTCCTACCGCTACTGCACCTGCTATTTTGTTTGTTACGTCAGTTTTATTAGGACTTAATCTTTTTTTTCATTTCTAAATGGAATTTTAAATGACTTTCTTAATCAAAGTTATTACTTAATAATAGTCCTTTCAAATGACATTAGCATGATCAATGGCCACCGATAAACCAAAGTGCTCACTGTCCTTTGCGCAAATGGATAAATTGAATAACTGTTCTATTATTACTTTTTACGTTACATGCATTCGTAGAATATTAATTTTTAGAAGGCAAATTCTCCACAGAAAGTGATAATATTAAAAATAATGTTCTAGTATTCGTTGATAAATGTTCGGAGTATCTTAATAAATGGTTAGAGTTTAATAAAAGCAATTGGCTACACAAAATTTAAAAATTAAATTCAAACCACGAGGTTTCATTTGATGACTGAGAGACAATATTAGAGGTTGCAAATTTACCAGAAAAAAACCTGTATCACAGTGAATGAACTTTACTCTGAAATAACACACAAAATCTAGGTAAAAGTAAGGGCAGTATTTCATTAATAAAATATGATCGACATTAATTTGACAACTGAAAGCGATAAAGCATATGACAATTTTATTGTAGACAAAAAATTGTCAAATATTCAAGAAGTGCAAAAAATATAGCTTAAAAAATAAAATAGTAAAAAACATACCTTTTGTCCTTTTCTACTCTTTCGTAAAATATTATATTTTTGAAGTGTACTATATTTTTAAAGGTTATTCTAAAAAACATACTACCATCAACCAAAAAAATGTTGGCAACCCTAGCGGTGAATGGTGTTAGTTCACAACCGGTAAGGCACAGTTTAGTTCGCAGCTCCTTAGCGAACTAGATCGCTCCCCTCTGGAATTACAGAAAGACAGCTCATTCACTCGCTTTGCTAGCTCTACTGCACATGCTCTCTTTCTTTGTTACAGTAGTTGTGGTTATGAATCGTTGTCTTTTAATTGTTAATGGGATCAAAGTGTTTTGTTTTCACATTCCATGTTCAATTTCTGCTTGTAACTTCTGCAATAATTATTAATATTGAACAGTTATATGTCTTTTTTTCCCCCCTTTTCTTTTTATATCTGTGTCTTCAGTGAAATGTGTCCACAGCAAAGTGTGTTTCCCTTTAGATAATAAACTAAAACAAGTCGGTCTTCGGGAAAGGATCGAACGAACTAAGGAGCTGGAGATCTGGGAACTAGTTCGCTGGTGGGAGCGCTTTTCCGAACTATTTCGTTCGCGAACTACACAAGACTATTTATTTACAGTGTCATTATTTGAGAAGCTACCAGTCATTGAGAATACAGTTACATACTTTACTGAAAGTATAAATCACTTGGCGACTGGGAAAACTTGTAAAGCTTCATAAATAAGTTTAGAAACAATATGTACAGAGCGACTTAACAGTGGACAGATGCACAAATGAATGAATACACAAGAGTTCTTCCGTCTTCAATACAGAAGGTCTGGATTTAAAAAAAAAAAAAACTCAGTAAATTTTTTAGTGAGACATAAGTCTGAAATATAATAGTATATAGCTCTGTATATATTCACCCCTCTTTTTAACATTTACAGTAACCAAACTGTGTGTTTAAAGCATTTCTTTCTTTCTTTGTTTATTTACCCTGGCAAGATTAGGGCTGTCAAGCCCTCTTTTACATGTTACCAGGTTAATAATATTTGGATTTTCTGGTAATGCCTTGTTATTTATTTGCTTACCTAAGATTCCAGCTGACATACTGCAGCTTTCGTCAGATATACTGAGTTTGTTTATACAGCAAAAACACCACGCGTCACAGAGTACTAAGCTGTTGTCTTCATGGAAGTTTTTTTTATTTTTCAAAATGTCTGCTGCCTCCTTCAATTGTCGAGGCCAATCTGATTTTCTCTCCGTAGCAGCCTTTAATCTTCAAATTTTATTTCATGCATAATGACATGTCGAACCTCAGTGGATTTGTCGCTATTGTATTATTTATTGTGACTGATGTGTTCTTAAGCATTCTGCCACAGTTCGACTTTTCTCCCCAATGTAAACAACGCCACAACTGCAGGGGAGTTCTTAAACACAATAAACTGGTGTGGGTGTAAGCAGTCTTATCCCTGGTTAATGATAGGCCACATTTGCAATGAGATTTATAAACTGTTCGAACCTCACCTGCCGTAATAATTTTCCAATCCAGTCTGTGACACATTTATAATTATGTCAGTACATCCCTCATTATTTCCAGATGATAGGGTGCGACATGGCATGCAAATATCTATTAGTGTGGATAACTTTGCAGTATGCAGTATGACCAAAACGTCCATTGTCGTACTTGTCTACCAGTAAATCGAGAAATGGTAGCTGTCTAACTTCTCCCACTTTCATAGTAAATTGGATTCTGGAGTGGGCACTATTCAGATAGTATAAGAACTCCTGCAGATTCTCCGTACCGTGAGGCTAGATGACAAAGGTGTTTCGATGTACTGTATTCATTTTCAAGTTTTAGGTGCGCATTGTTAAGCACCTCATTATTAAATCCTTCCATCAATAGGTCCGTGGCTACAGGTGAAAGTTGTGAGCCCAATGCTTCACCTTCAACTTGAGCATAATGCTAACCATCACATTGACTTAAGAAAGAATTCCATGGGGACTGCACAATCTGCAGAAAGTCAATGTGCAAGAAGTTTGGAACGTATCACGGAAACGGTTTTGGTTACCGACACATTAGTTACTGGTGATATCACATCCAAATATGCTCAAGTTGAAGGTGCAGCAAAGGGCTCACCACTTTCATCTGTAGCCACGAACCTGTTCAAGGAAGCATTCGCAATGAAGGTGCTTGACAATGCGTGCCCAAAATATCCTTGTCATCCGACCTAAGGGTAAGGAGAATCTGCAGGAATTCTTATATTATCTAAATAGTGGCTACTCCAGAACCCAATTTACTATGGAAGTGGAAGAAATTGGACAGCTACCATTTCTTGACTTCCTGGTAAACAAGTACAATGGACATTTGGGTCGTGTGTACAACAAAGTGACCCACATTAATAGATATTTGCACGCACTTGCACTATCCTCCAGCAATGATAAAGTATGTACTGATGTCATCGAAAATATCACAGACTGATTTAGAAAATTATTAAGGTGGGTGGAGGTTTGGACAGTTTATAAGGCTCACTGCAAACTGGCCAATCATTAACCAGGGTGAAAGACTGCTTAAACACTAACTAGTTTATGGGTGTTTATGAACTCCCCTGCAGTCGTGGTGATATTTACATTGGGGAGAAAGGTCAAACTGTGTTGAACAGGCTTTAAGAACACATCTGTCACCACAAACAAAACAATAGTGACAAATCCACTGTGGTTCGTCATGCCATAATGCAGACTACAAAATTTGAAGACACAATGCTGCTATGGAGAGAAGATCATTAGTAACCTCAACAACAGAAGGAGGCAGCAGACATTCTGAAGAATGTGAACAACTTCTATGAAGACAGCTGCTCGGTACTCTGTGATGCTTGGTGTTCTTTGTTGTGAAAACAAACCTAGTATCTCTGATGATTAAATCTGCAGCATAGTATATCTAGCAGAGGTTGCAGCATGTCAGCCACTTAGGTAAGCAAATAAATACGCATCATTCCTGTAAAACCGAAATATTAACAAAAACAGCTGTGGGAGCCTGAAAATCATATTACCAGGTGTTTTTAAATCGCAATTTAATTTACACAAATTAACAGTACACAAAATCTATTTCACATTTTACTTAAATTAACTTAATAACCAAAATACTGATTAAAATTTTAATAATATTAATGTTAAACTGGTGAAAAGGTAAGCAAGCAACCTAAATTAATGTCAATGAAGGCTGAAGAAAAAAAAAAAAAAAAAGGTAGACTAAATACTTATGAAGCTTGGAAAACATGTTAAATAGCAGTGGCAGATGAAGTGATTTGCTCAGGTAGTAAGAAAACTGAAATTTTGTTGAAGTGGAAGGTACCGGGAAGAATAGAGTTGACAAAGAATCTCGCAACTTAAACATTTGGAAAGTGTGAAAGTCTCATCACCTGCATATACTACTGGATTAAAGACATTATTTTGAAATTAATTGATGATAAATTCTGTAAAATTGATCAAAAGGTAAACAATGAATGACTAGCCAAAAACCTGGAGCCCTTTGTTTTTAAAGGCCCCCTGAGTGTTAACTTTTTCATTGAATAGAAATAACAAAAATAAATAAAATCATAAAAAATAAAACAAAGTAATATGAAAAGCATAAAAATTAAATTTTTCAGTTTCATTGTAGTGTACAATAAATAAAAGTAATCTCATAAACTGTAAAATTTGTTTGGTTAGTTCAATAAAAAAAATGATACAATTCAATTAGTCTCCTAAGAAACATTTTCTCTGCACTTATGAAACATAGTTTTTTTTTTTTTTTCTTTTTTCTTTTCGAAAACAGAGGGATCCAAACATTTAGAGTGCCTAGGGCTCCCACTTTCTTCACTGCCTTCTATGACTATGACAGTGGCACGCTGTTTCCGACAATGGAACACATTTCACTTGACAGTTGTTTTCTGTTACAGGCATTGATAAACTTGAGTGATCTTACAATGGAACTAAGAAATAGAACCATTATTGCCTCTTAGCATTGACAAAGTTTCTAGGGCAACATATCTAAATCTGTTTTAACTCAAGGACCAGTAAATTGTCAAAAAGAATGCTGCGAACCACTAACTTACATAGGTCTACTTTTTTTTTTTTTTTTTTTAAATCTATGTGTTAATTACTAACATTTGGGACATATTTTATAGTACCATTAAAACATAATAAATCTAAAACTATGTTTTAAATTCCTATGAAAATACAGTTACAAAACTGGAAGTGAACTATTAAAAGTTGACCAGACACTTAATATTTATCCAACCAAATAAATAAAAATGTTACAATAGAATTGACACAACCCTATACCACTGGCCTACATGCACAAAATAAAATAACAGATGCTAGACTGTACACTATTTATTTTTGTTCGCTTCACCACTCTTATGTTACCAACACTATCACATACCATTGTACCTCACAACTATTTAAGGCCCAGAGAAAATGGTCATTTACTTAATCACTAGACGAACTGCAATCTTTTTGATGCCATCTGGAAATAGACTATTGCAGAAACAATGCTGATCTATTCTCATCCTGGAAATGTCGAATTTTAAAAATGGAAACTGTTGCTGCGTTCTACTGACGGTGTTTTTCGAGCTCCACAATGTTCCAAATCCCATGTACTGTATTTGCCCACTGTTTGTGAGACAGAACAAAGTTGTCACCAGCAGCCATTCGCAATGCAACCCGACCCCCCCTCCCCACTCCTCCATTGTATATCTTCGCAAAAATGCCAGAGCATATGTGACATCTAGCATCTGTCTCTACAACAGCAAAATAGTTGACTGATGTGGTCAACAGATGGTGTTCAATAACTTCCCTAGCTGTTTAAGTTATCTCATATTAAAGAAAGCCACCATTATAAATATTTATTTTTCTTCCACTAAATTAATTTATTTTTGATTAGAAGGTGATGACTAAGCCCCGGATTTTTAGGTTCTAAAAACCCAAATTTAGGTTTATTCAACTCATGTTTTAGGCTTTTATAGGTTTTTAAAATTCTGATTTAGGAACTTACAGGTTTTTAAGGGAAATAAAATTTATACTGCCATAGTGTTAAAAACATTGTGACTTTATAATAGAATGTCAAGTACTCCTTAAGAACTTCTAACATGGCATTGCTCGATCACATTATAACATGCGAAATAAACCACTATTATGTTCATAACATTTCGTCTTTATTGTGCATGGTAAACAACTCATTTAAAACTTCTAATATGACACTGAACAATGAAATATTTTGACAGACCCTCCTCTCTCTTCCGTTAAAATTCTCTTGAATGCGGAAAAACTACGCTCTACATCAAATGAGGTAAGAGGGGCAAACTTCATATCAGCGATTTCCTTAGGATTTCAGGGCAAAATTTCTTGTTCATTTAGTCCAGAGAGGACATCCTCTTGAAATCTGGACTGCTGGCTAAAACATCTCCTGCTTCTTAGCGATAGACAGTCCAACTGGTCCAGGAGCCACTTTGGCCCTCACTTCTTGGATGATTTGAAGTGCTTCCGTCAACAGTAGAGTACCTCCTTCCAACTTCTTGACTGAAAATTCTAGGTTGTAAAAATTTGCCTTTATATATGTGAACTCGACTCTAGTACAGCTGGTACTGAGTGCAATACTTTTTTGCATTTATTATAGCAATAGCTTCGCTTTCATCTAATGATTCGATGATCTACGTGATGCTTTCATAGTTTTCTGCATAATATATTGAGGCTGAGAGACAGGTCCCTCATCGTGTCACTACTGGGCTGGGAGGGAGTATTGATGGAAGCTTTTCCCTGAAAGTAACGACTCTACTTGGCACTTTCAAGAATATTTTCTTCACGAAGAAATTATCTCATTAACTACAGGGTGCTGTTCCCGAATTTTTTCAGCTACCCGGTGGAGCCAATGAGCTAGTCAGATGAAATGCGCCATTCGGGGATGGAATGCCTTCAAACACTCACCTGATTTTTTCATTTAAGCTGCACTGTCTGTCACCAACAACCGCAACTTATCCTCGTGTTTTGGATCTGGCCCCAACACCTTTAATGCGTCCCTTACAGCAATTGCCACTGTAGAGTGGTTCTCTGCACATGACATGGGATATACTAGGTTCCTCAAATGCGAGCTTGCCCATATCTGCTGCAGGCATCTGTCGTCTCATCTACACTTAACCAGATGAAGTAGTCAGCAATGTCCACCAGTATTTCTTCAATGGTTTTCTCATACATCTGAGGCAATTAATTCTTTCTTAAAATGGATTCATCTAATATTTTTCTGTTAGAAAATTCTTCCAAGAAGATTTTCAGGACTGCATTATGGACTGTTGAAACTGGTATATTAGCGGCAGTGAGAGCTTCACACAGACGCAGGTTAAACGAATCTTCTGCACCCAGCTTTGAACTTGTAATGAAACTCTGCTTCTGTTTGGAAGCATTTCTCCTGGTAACATTTGCCAAATGAGTTGCTGAATTCTGATACTGTAGTACATGGGATCGTTTATCTGCAGGCATCCATATACAAGACAAAAATAAAAATAGTTCAACTGAATATAAAACCCCGGAAAATAACCAGTTAATATTATGAAATTTCATCTGTCACTTTATGTTACTTTAGAAATGAAAACAAATAAAATCTATTTTTTAGATTATAAAAGATATACGTATATTAAACTGATTTTACACAAGCTAAACATTATATAATTTTCCCATCTGTAAAAAAGTTCTTATCCGTTCCAATCCACTCTTGAAGGAGACTACTTCTTGATTTCTGTTTAGGTATGATTGCTTTTAAAGAAGGAACTAAAAGTATGTAGGCCTACACAATGTTTTAATTTCCGTGTTACCACTGAACGATGACGGTTACAACTGTTAATTTCTCAGAAAGGGTTTGCACTCCTGAAATTTTTAATGTTTAACATGCTATGTTTCTAACTTGTCGATTTGTTTCTACTGAATGTAAACCTTTGTAATAATGTGAAGTTGCACCACCGCATTGTTACAGCTTTTCTCAATGTTACCGTCAACAATGAGGTTAAAACACATCATTTAATATTGTGGTGAACAGTTATTTCAATTTTAAAATAAATTCATTTGTTTTACACCTAAACGTAGTCCATGTATCCTCCAAGTTCGGCTTCACCCTCGGACTCTGCGGGGATCATTCCTATAGCGCGCACATTTGCAGCGTCTTGTATCTCAGGATTCACGTAGTAATAGATACAGGTGAGGATGATGACTGGCCGGATCGCCCAGAAAGAAGGGGGAAAAGGAAGCAGCCGTAGCCTGTCAATAAGGCACTGTTTCGGTAAAGGAAAACCACGGAATACCATTTCAGAACAGCCGACGGTGGGGTTCGAACCCATGGCGTCTCCCGAGCCCAGATTACTAGCCCTCGACCTGTGCCCCAGCGCTAATATGGTCGGTCATTTGTTTTATTTAAGTAACAAAATTATAGTCGGACTGGATCAGTACATCGAATTAGGTGCTTTTAGGTTCTAATAACTGAATTAGGTCATTTTAGGTCATAACATATAAATTAGGTTTTTTTAGGTCCTATTAAATTTATGAATATTATTAGTTTATGCAAAAGACGAAAAAGAAAGTTAAAATTTCGAGAAAATTAGGTTGGGAACAAAATAGGTTCGAACCTAAGAATCTGGGGCTTAGTGATGACATTTAACAGTGTCACTAGATCTACTGCCACTTGCGAAAAAGACAGAAACTAATACAAATAAATGCTGAAATAAATATGTGAAAACAGTATAACTTATTACAACTGGTTTCTAAGAATAAGTTATACGTGGAAGAAGAGGTTCTCCAGCTATTGTTCTCAGAGCATATTTAAATGGACCCTTTTTCTTTGGCAGTTCTAATTTACAGGAGCAGATCATTCCACAATATAGCTGCTGAAATGGAAAAGGAATTGGTAAGAGTCTTTGAGATATGAGGAGGTGGTTAGTTGATTTGAGTTCAGAGGTCTGATGTTGATATTATGGAAAAGTTCTGCGACGCTGGACTAAATTTAGTTCGGAGTTTTCAGTTGCATGAGGCAGTGAAGGAAAGAGTGAAGAGAGTGGAATCGTCATTGATCTAGTTGTGCAATCTTAGCTGTCAAGAATTTAGCACATTAATAATAATGTAAATGACAATGGTGATAAGATGATCTACTGCTATGTTCATAATAAAATCATACTGGAAGGCATTATTGTAACTAAGATACAAGTGTTTCTACCATTTTAATTGAAAATTTCTTTGCACTCCAATGATTTGCAACAAAGTTCAATGTGATTAATTTGATATCGATAAAAACTTAGTTCACTCACCTAAGTTTGTCCTTATACTTGTGAGAGTAGCTAGGAATGTCATGCAACTCTCCAACATTGGTGCGTCGTGTTCACCATCAATATAATTGCTTTGATTTTTTGAAACAGTGTTTAAGCTCAACCAGTCTAGAATATGAAACCTTAAAGAGAAACAATTATTTACACAATAAGGAACAGTAGTATAATAGTTAAAATAGAACTACAATTTGTATTTACTTAAAATTAATTCCTAAATAAATTATTAATTTTTCCTCTTTTTGTCTAACTGGATGTTCACAGACAATCCAGGGGACCAGTCAAGATTATGTAGAAGCAATCAGCTGTGAAAAAATCAACTGTTGGAGTAGTATCAGCTGCTCTTGCTTGACAACCTACTACAAGCATTATTATTATTATTACTTTAAAAGAGAGATTTAATAGATTTACAACTAGGATTGTACTGTTGACACGCCCTAAAGCCACAACTAGGATGGTAACTCACGCCAGTGCTGTACTCACAACAGTTAAACTTTACCGAATTTTTATGAAAGAAAATTAATACTGTAGACATTAACCTATTCCTATACTACATTTCAGCATGATTTAATTTGAATTTGAGCTCCAACCTATTTATTCCAATTGTAATATTATATCATAAATGTTACATCACACTACAATGGCTGATCTGATATTCTTCCTTAATTGTTTTCACAATGGGCAATGAGGTGCTGACTGTAACTTAACTCAGGATTGTGGAAATATGGGATGTCCAGTTATTACAAGTAAAATGATACTGACCTTTAATGATTAGTGATATGATAAATATTTTCAGATACTAATCCAATCCTTGCAATTGTACTATAAATGATGTGCATGTGTCAGGATTACATTTACACTATTTTTGTTTTAGCTACATGTGCTTGAAATGACAAAAGCTTATGAATATGGTAGGTAATAAGTTCATTGTGATCATCAATTACAAAAACCAATTAATCTTTTGAATTTCCATGTCAAAATTTAAAACTTAATAATGTTTAACAACTACTATAAAAATATTGTAATGTGGAATAGTGTCACAGAATACGCAGTATGCACACTTTCTGTTCAAAAACTGATACATAATCAATTATTGTTCCAAGTTTCTACATGAGTAAATTGATTCCTGGCATTCTGGCTGCTACTGCCACTACCAGATACATTAATGTCAGTACTTTAATTTCCTGCTTTTCCTCTGTATGACACTGTAATGATTTCCTTAACTGTCACCATAACAGTGTTATATGAAGGACACTTGAGCAGAGAAAAGAAGACAAGAAGGTCCTTGTCAAATCTAATGCACAAACTTACTTTTCAAGTACTGTCATCAAAAAACCTTCTGGTGGTAGTTGTGTCGCACATACTTGTAGCAAGTATAAGTCAGCATCTACCATTGAGTTGCAGAAGTTGCACTGGATATAGGTCATAGCTTGTCCTTTTATTTGGAGACCATTGCGAACCCACATGCCACTGAGAATTTCATAAAATGCAACCTAAAAAATAAAAGAAACCCTTTCAGCTTTTGATTGATTTGTATTTATAGTTTGTGAATGATAATGTTGTTAATGTCTAATGAATGTTTTGATTACATTAAGTTTAAGCTTTCCAAAATTAAAAACTACGTTAGTCTTTGCAACTTCATCTTTACTCTGAAATTTTTACGAAACCACCAACTATATGTATTAGTGAGAAATTCAAGCTATCCTGTGTGGCGATTTTAACCTTCCACCTTTTTGGTGAGAAAGTATTCAATATAGGACTTGCCAGTAACAAAACTGCAATCACACCATCACTTCATTCTATTTCAGTTTTACCAAATTATTCTTAATTTAAACTTAGTAATTTTCTACATATGAGAGCTTTCCAGAAAGAAACTTACATTTTGAAATAATAATAATAAACAATTTTTTAAAATTATATATACATTTGAAGGTGACAATCTTAAACTATTTTTCTACAAAGTCACCATTTAAATTGAGAACTTATCATAATGATGGAAAAGATTTTCAATCCTGTCTCTGTAGAAATCTGCTGCCTTAGATTTCAATCACTGTTCTACACTGGCCTGAAGTTTTGCACCACTGTCAAAGCGCTGTGTTGTGATCCAGTTCTTCATTGCTGCAAAGATGTGGAAATTGCTCGGCACCAGAACCAGACTGTACAGTGGGTGATCAAACACATTCAAAATCATTCAACAGCTGTTGGGTATGATTAGCCATTTGTGGACATGTGCTGTGAAAAAACAATACTTTCAACAATCACTCGCCTTAGTTTTGTCAATGTTTCACAATATCTTTCTGAGTTAACTGTTGCAACATGTTTGAGGATGTCTACCTGAATCATTCTCCGAGCATTCAAAAATGCTGCTGGCATAATCTTCCTGGCTGACAATGTTTTCTGGGGAAACTCCTAAGTACGCAGTACATGAAATTTGTGGGAAATGAAGTTCCTAATAGTAAAGAGGCGATTCTCATGAATTTTATTGTTCATTTTCATCATTTGTCACAAGACCGATCAATTTGGTCCTCATAATTAACACTGCCATGGCCATTTTTAAATTGAATGCACTGCTGCCTCACTCCACCTTCCCTCATTATACCATCGGTGTACATCTCACAGAGGTGTCAATGAATTTCATATGATTTGAGGTTTCTTGCCAGTAAAAACCTAATCACTGAATGCACCTCCCAACTCTCAGGATATCCTATTGAAGCGCATATTTCAACAACTCACACTGAACAAAATAGAAAACTTGCTATGACAGCTTAATGCATACCGAGTGGAGAAATGTTTAAACGACAAGTTGGTGGCTCCATCCACACCCATCTCCATGTTATGCACAAACGTAAGTTATTTTCCGGATAGCCATCCTATTATGATAATGAAAAGGGAAATTCTTTTAAATGATAAAAACAATGAAGGATAGGAAAAAGTATACCCATCACTCAACACAAATGAAGGCAAGAGGACAGCAACAAACACACACAAAGAGATGAACACATTTCATTATTTCAGTTCAAAACTTAATGTAGAGAGATGAGTCAAACAGCACACACCAGGTCTTACCACCTGAATTTGTTAACAAAAGAAGGATAAGAGTGGAGATTGCAATGATGGGAGGGGGGAGAGAAGAATATAAGTAATCTCTCAATAACTATGGTAAAAAAATATCACTGGAGGTGGTAAAATAGGACAGTAATAATAATAAACACATGTAAATATACCATGACAAATAAAGATGGAAACAATAATCGAAACAATCAAAGGAAAAATAAACAAATAATAAGTGATGGGTTAATGGTAGGATCGCATTGAAAGCTGAGGCCAGTAGGCTGCCTGGTGTCAATGAGGGAGCATCCGTAAACCACATAGCTCCATTTTGGCCTCCTGTGAACCCTCCTTCCCCCCATGTAGCCCTATGTGGTTTTTGCTTCTACCCCCTCTTTCCAGGTAGCACGTAGCTTTTTTCCCTTATCATTCCAGAAGACATTTTGTTGTACCGTTTTCTCCTGTCAGACTGTTATAAATTACATACGGAGATAATTAACTGAGGGAAATAAATATTCACATGCTGTTGTGTATTCTGTTCCTTATTTTAACTTTGAAAAATGTTATGAAAGGTAAGCTACGTGGCCTGGTTTGGAAACCCCCCTCCCCCCCACACAGCTGGGTGAGCATACATATATAAAAAAAAGTTTTTGCAAAACTACAAGTGAAGATTAAAATATGAGAAATATAAAAATGTAAATAGTATAGATAATAAGTGCTGGGTCTGGTGGGAGGAATTTATTGGAGATTGAGGCCAGGAGGATGTGTGGTGTCAAGGATATTCTGATAGGCTAGTTCCCACCTACATACTTCAAGAGGAGGTTGTGTTGTCAGGGAAAACTCTGATTGCTCTAACTGAGAAACAGATGTTCAAATTATTCAGTTTGTGGGAACTAGCATGTTTTGCAACTGGATGGGCCTCATTTTTATTATATACTGTCTGCCTGTGGTCATTCATTCTGATAGCAGGGGGGGCGGGGGGGGTTAGTAATGAGGCCTATATATTATAGTAGCTCAGACTTACTATTACAACAATATTCTTGATTTGTCAAAAAGGGGGGGGGGGTTAGTAGTGAGGCCTATATATTATGGTAGCTCAGACTTACTATTACAACAATCTTCTTGATTTGTCAATAACCATGAATAGGTAGGCACAATTTATTAAAGCAGCATTCCCACTAATTTTAGTCATGAGCCACCACTGATAGTATTAGTTACAGCGACAAGGATCATCTTAACAATGTTATGTTAAAATTATATATATCGTAGTATAAATTAATGCGGATTAATAATAAAAAAAACACACACTTTTGAATGAGATTGGTGCAAATAATGTGCAAAAAGTCTAAATGAAACTGGTATGGCGAATTTCTTACATATTCTCTTATACGTGAAAAGCTTGCTGCTATCATTGAAGTCGCGATGTATTTCGCAGATTTACCTAACGGTTAAGGTGAATACCTTAGAACCAGCGAGTTAAGAGATTGTTATAAGACATGGTAAAAAAAACGATAGCACAATACAGATTACAGAAAAATGTATGAAAAGCATATAATATTTCAGAGACTATGATGCGAAGAAAAAATAACCGTTTTCCTCATTAATAATTTTTAATGCAGTCAACCAACCAACGAGAGTTTACAAATGTCAGTTTTGCCTCCTCTGCACTTGGAATTCATTGGAATCACAAATCATCAAATGTAAGGAGTCCATATAGCACGGGGAACCCCCTACTGTTTATGTAGGAAGACCAACATGAAACATGGTCTTCGGGTAAAAGAGTTTTGCACGCAATTTTCAGGAGAAAAAAAAAAGGCTAGCCACTGAATCAGTCTGTATAAACGTTCGAATTCGATAGGATTAGTTTACTTCTTATCCTAACAACGCCAGATGGAACACATTTAGCGATCCCCCACCAAGACGCATGACTCCCCAACCGTTATCCCCAAGCACAAGGAGATTACGTCATTGCATCGTGCGCTTCTCAGACGCCTACTTGACACCAGCGAGGAGTCGTCTCGGCTCCTCTGTACTCAACTAGCTGTGAACACCTTTCTTGGTAAGTGTACAACGGGAGTGGAAATCGGTTCATTTTTGTGTTCAACTGAAGCACAGCTGTGAATGTGCCGTACCGCTTCTGTAGAAACGGCCTTCTAGTGAAAGTGTGTTTATGTCTCGTACCCACCACAAGCTTCAGTTATCAGAACTCTAATGTTACGACTTTGTGAGTAATTCGACGATCATCAGGAAAGAGGGGGCTGAGCTCAAATAAACGCTAACCACAAAAAGTATAGATGTGCATTAGATCTTCGGTCTGTAATTGATTAATACGATAGAATTTTAAGGTATGCGTGTACAATAATTCAATTCATACAAATCACAGTCTGTTCCGAACACCAACTAGCTTCTTGATTTATTCCTCTTGACAGTCCTAATACTAATTGTTATTACTTGTGAGATTTAAATATCTAAAAAGTCTTCGACTGAAAAGACATACATCCATTTGTTTAGATATTTTCAAAAGCAACATTTAATTGCATTAAATCTTGATTTGTCGATTTCTACGTATGTGGAGGAAACCATTTCCGGTTCCATAATGTGTACGATTTACCTTTTTTTCCAGGAAGAGATCCACTTGTCCACGCGGTTAATAATTTTGCAAAAATGATAATACCGCTTTTCTGTTGTTGTCGACAGTTTCTACTGTTTATAGTAATCTAAAGAGAAATGTAATATTTACTGCTGAAACCAGAATTTTGAGTACCGTAGCGTCTGAAATAACAAAATAACGGTAATTTATTCATCACATGACCTTTTAAATGAGTCATTTTATCGTTCCCACTCTATCACCGTTAATGATCTTAAAGTACAGAAAAACGCTAATGTATGGTATGCAGTTGTCACTTTATCTGATTCATGATAGTTTTGCTTGTCAAAGGGTTTTTCGATTCCGGTAACAAAAAGATGTCAGCACTATATTCAATGTGGATAATTTTTACGATCTGACATCATAATATCGGCCATTTGTTGCAACAGTAACATAACTAAAAAACGTCGGTTTACGGGAAAACCAATTCAAATGTTTCATGTGTAATAACTTCATGCATTCTCTAGAATTTCTTTCTTTTTTTCTTTACTCCTCGTCGACGGCTAAGGTCATTAGAGGTGGGATGGGATGAGGGACAAGGAACGGAAAGGAATTCGGCCTTGGCCTTTTTGAAGGAAGCATCCTGGAATTCACCTGGAGTGATTTGGGGAAACCATGGAAAACCAAAATTTGGATACCAGGACGGGGATTCGAACACGCGTTCTCCCGAATGCGAGGCCAGAACGTTAACCGTTCACCCACCACGCTCAGTCTCTAGAAAATAATTTACCTGTATGTTTTATTGAAAAAATACAATTTAAAATTAGGGAAAATGTATAGTATTAGTGATCCATCCTAAGATTATAATTCAAAACAGCTAGTTTTTTTTAGTTATGTCATTATTTTGTAACCGGAAATAAATTAAATTTATTTTTCACCAAGTAGAAATAGTTAAGAAGAGCATAAATAATTATGAATATCAGTGTAAAATTCCATTGCTATTTATAAGAAAGCACACAAAAACTTAAATATCAAAATAAAACTGGAGATCTAAAGCAAAATTGCTAAACCATTCCACTACTTAGTGTAAATTTACTCAAAAAACCGTCAGCAACAAAGCATTGTATCTGTTCGATTAGTTCCAACGAAATTTAGAGACAATGCTTGTCAGTATGATATTCACCGCCATACAATTTTTTTTTTGGTATGTCAGAATATGACAGTAATTAAAAATTACAGTATAAATGAATCATGAGAGTGTCCGCTAACCACGTCAATTCAGACGGACTTAACCTCCTTTGGACTTCATCAAGGACGATCTAACCAAAGGGAGGACAGTATGACCATATGCATTGCGTATCGTATAAGCTTTCATGTAAATGTGTTATGTCTTCAGTTTTGAGGCGGTGTGAAACGACAGGAAGGAGGGCGAAAGTAGACTAGCACGACTATCCCTATATCCACACTATGAAGAGCTGTAACTACGTAAGAGTTTATTGCTTTAAATATTTCACAAAGAACGATTACTGAAGACCGGCATTATAAACTGTAAAATCAGCAACAATCTTGCAGTTCAAGTTGATTTGATAATGCCTGTCCTGCAATGTTGCTCAAGCCAAACAACGCTACACGGCTCCCCTCCATTTCTCCCACACACATGCGGACAACAGGTCAGCATTTTAGTCGCACCGAGACGAAAGTAACTGGAACGAAGATTAAATCACGTACTATTACTGCGAAACAATTCACTAACTTCATACGCAAATTTTAGTCGGAATTGAAATCAAGAAAGCACTCTTTTAGTCAAGAAACAACATTTTGAAATATCAGTGATGTTGTTTTTGGCGGTTACAGCAGTGATAGGGGGCAAAGGCATTGAAAAAAAAAAATAAAAATAAAATCGACTAACCTCCCTTCCCCTTTTCTACATTCGCAAATTTTCCTCCAAATACTGATGCGGAACAAAAGAATAATAATGAATAGCGTTTTGTACAAGAGAAACATCTACATTGCCTGGCAATAGTCCAACGAGGTCCCTGAACAAGATAACTTCATTTAAAGCGTATCGTGAAGCCGATAGCTATATACATATCAAATTCCTTCAAGGTGACAGCAGTAAAAAAAAAAAAAAGAGGCCGTGTACTTCAAAATCAAAACATTCAAAGTTACAGTAATTTTTATAACAAACTCTGATCAAAGTAGAAATTAATATGAAATTCAGGGGTCTTTAATTAAACAACTATGCAAGTTATTGATTGGGTACCGCGTATCTTTAACAAGTGCTCTAGATCAGAGTTTCTCAACACTTTCTTCCTTTGTCCCAGTTATTTTTAGGATTATTTTTTGTGAACTATTAATACCTTTCGAATATTGTAGGGAATTTAAAACATTTGGAAGCCAATTTTCAGGTATTTTAATATTCTATTAAATTTTTTATATAAAATTATTAGAAAAATTGCAAAAATTAAATTGAAATAAGATCAAATTATTAATGAGAAATGTTCGGCTGTTTCTTACTAACTATAAACCTCACGCTTAGAGGAAAAGATAATAGTTTAAATCACATGTTCGGTTCGATTTCCAGTCTGTTTATCACGTTTTTAGGAGAATCTGACTTCACACTTCTAGGTTGAAACAAAGGCCATGAGAAATTTTACATTTTTCTTCTGCTGGATATTTCGAACAATACGACAGCCAAAAATACACCACTAGTATTCTTACGTATAAGTGAAGTGTCTGACAACAGTTCAATTACAGAATACAGAGTAACATTTGAATCGGGCAATGCTGTTTCAGATTCTATTTTAAATGTAAATGGATCCCTTATCTATTCTTTATCGCTGTTGCCATGTTAAGCCCGTTTCACACGGGACACTCGGCGTCCGGCCACTGAATTCTTAGACACCGGCCACCGGAATCTGACGCGGCCACTTCAGAGCCACTCGGTGTACCTTACGTCAGAGAGACAGCCGCTGCTTCCCTCATCGACAAAGAACGCGATTGTTGTAATTGATATTGCTACTAGTTTTATTCAGAATATTCGAACCTGAGGAGTCGGCCACTGCATTATGCATTGTAAATAATTTCAAAAATAAGAAATCTGAAAGAAAAAACTATGTGGGTTCATTCAATATGTGCTAAAAGATTAGAAAGTGGAGCATTTTATACGTTGATTAACGAAGTTGTGGCGGATGATAGAAAGTCCTTCAATTATTACACGCTCTGGCCTCGCATTTGGGTGACTGGGCATCCAGTTTGGAGTTTTCCGGAATGCTTCCTTTAAAATGCCATGGCCAAATTCCTTCCCGTTATTTGCACTCACCCCGTCCCCTCCCATCCTTTCCGGGCTGGAATGACCTCAACGTCGACGAGGTAAAAAAAAATATAAATATATTTTCGGATGTCACAGTCGACATTTCAGGAAATACACGAAAGAATAAATTTTGGATTTAAGTACCAGGACACCAACACGCGAAAATGTATCCCAGGGATACATCTGGCACTTCCTCGAAATCGGGTACCACTAAACAAAATATGTCACCGCAGCACTTTTTTTATCTTATTTGAATACTCCACTGTTTGAACATCGCACATAGTCGGTCTTTCTCGGATGGGCTCTATAAACTGTTCAGTATCAAAACATTCCATGTTAAATCACGAGCCACTGGTGTCTCGTGTGAACTGATTGTTAGGTATGTGGCCGAGAGACAGTGCAGTGTAGTGTTGTAAAAAAAACGTTTTTTTTCTGGGACACGTTTTTTTTCATAACTACTAAATCTCAAATTTGTAAGGCATTTATCGTTTAATATGACTGTTTTAGAGTTTATATTAAGTACTTATCTTAATTTTTCTGGTTCAGTAGAAAAGAAAATTACGAAAATATTGGCAACGGTGACTGAAGTTTTCTTTTACGAACGGGGACTTCCCGAAGAGGTTATGTTGCACGAGAAGGAATCCCCGTTCCCCTTTGTTTGGATTCATACTTGCTATTTGAACTAGCGCTGCCAACCCTGCGAATTTATCTGTAGACCTACGGATCTTTAAAAAAAATTAGGAATTTTAAATTTATCTGTAGCTTTTTGCCTATTTTTATTACTTATTGTGCTTTCCTTATATTCGTATACTTGTTAAACTCGCAGCGTATAGTGATAATACTGAGTCATTGTCAGTAATTATGAATAATTTTCTTGCAACCGTTGGCGTAAACCAACGATTGAAAACAAATAAATCTCCTATTTTGTATGATAATATATTTAAATTCAAACTTAAAAGACGGTAATACAGAACTATTGGCGCAGTCTTCATTCACAGTGTGTACTTTGCTCACAATTTAAAATTGCAATCTCAAAAGCTTTTGCATGCAATACAACCAGTAAAAGAAAATGTAACTATTTCTGAAGTTATGGATCTAGAGGGGACAGAAGAAGAAACAGAAAATTCCAACTCCGACCGAACTAGTGTTGGTAGTACTGATACTAGTGAATGTGGTTCCGACATAGAAGATAAATAAAAAATTATGTTACCTATATAGATACATTTATGAATCATTATGTAAGATATTATATGATTTAGTAAGGTTTAAAACACACATGTAAAATGTAAGTTCCATAAATAAAACTATAATTTATCAAATATTTTGTTTTCTGAAAAAAAAAACAAAATTTAGAAAAAAAAAACAAGGGTGCTAGGTTTTTTTTTTTCATGTTTTTTTTCACAAAGCTGAAAAAAAAAACATTGTTTTTTTTTTTTCAGTTTGCAACACTAGTGCAGTGTCTGAGCGGCTAGAGGGGACAGCCACAGTCGCTATTATAGTGGCGCCAGACACAGCCGCTCCGTGTGAACGCTCTCATTCTGTTCTGTGTTCCGACGGTATCTAGAGATTCAGTGGCCGGACACAGAGTGTCCCCTGTGTAACGGGCCTTGATCTCCAGGCGTAACAAACGTTCCTTGGAATATTCTGAGGTGAAAGCTAGACGATCCGCCATTTTTTTTTCCCGCGACTAGTTGCCGTGTCCTGATTTTCACGGATCTGGGGACGTGTCCCGATTTACTTTTGATCGGGACGCCAGATGTTCAGATTTTTTAACCATGTGTTAAAAAAAACCATCACTCGTCGCAAAAAATGAAATTGTGTACCGTATGTCAACACGAATCGCACGAAAAAAGTGCTCGTGCTTCCCCATTCTCTCTTGCCGTATGTTCGCATCGTTGAAACGCGCTCTCGCCTCTCTGCAGGAGACGCGACCGCACTGTTCACTCACTCACTCGTGCATGCATTCATTCATTCATTCTTTTATTGTTCGTCCATTCACTGGTTGAGTTCACTTCAGGGTCGTACGTGGTGCGGTTTTAACTAGTCGATACAGAATATATTATATAAACGCTTCTGTGTACGTAAAAGTCTTCACATGTACCAGGGGCTGATCCAGGGAGGGGGAACTAGGGGGCTCAAGCCCCCCCCCCCAAAAGTATCTAGGTCCACCTCCGACATTGCAATTTTGGAGACTTTTTTGTCTGAAGGCCCTCCCAAATCCAAAATCCACTGAAGGCAAGCCACCCCCAGCCAAAATCCACTCAAGCCAAGCCCCCCCCCAAAACCAAAGTCCAATCAAACCCCCCCCCCAAAAAAAAATTCCTGTATCCGCCCCTGACATGTACTAAGTTAGTTCTGCTCTTAAGATTTTACCTTTCCCCAGGGAAGTTAAGGTTAAAGTATTGTACCCGCCTAGAACGTTTATTTTCTTTTGTTCAGTAGTATGTACCTGTGCGAGTGGTAGAACTAATTGTATTTAAAGTTTTTAGAGTATGATGATTTTTCAACTAAAGCATTTTAGTTTTAATACTCTTAATCTAATGAACAGAAGACATAAGGGAGTGTGAAACTACTTGCACTTTAATTTGTATTTACGTATGTGTGTTTTGTGTTGCCTTATTTTTTTTCTTCAGAATTCCATCGAAATAAGAGATTGGACAGCGATTCCTATCTATTCGTCCTCCAAGTAAGATAAAAAATTATAATTCATCAAACCTTCCCACATATGGCAAAAATGAAATAGAAAAATACCAGAAACGAAAAACACAAAAAAATTAATATAGAAAAATACCAGAAATCCAACGAACACAAGAAAAAGAAATTAGAGCCAGTTTAACCACATTTTTAGACACCGATCAAATTACCCCTCGGGGGGGGGGGGGGGAGAGAGTGGGAAGATTGATTCGCAATAGAGACAATTGAATAACATAGTTCAATCGTTCTTTGTATAGCTTTACAAAAACTGTCACTTGAAAGAACAAAGGTCAGTGCAATTGCGCATAATGTTTTAGATCAGACATCAGCTCAAGAGATCGAAGTTCTACAAAGTTATAAATTTTATGGTGTACGTAGAGGGCCTCAATTGTGGTGGAACCAAAATTTTTCCACTGATAAGATTTTACAGCTCAACTACAAATTTCAAAACCTGCGGACTTGATTTTTAAGAAGACGCGTATAAAATCAGCCATTTTTACAAAATTTAGTGACGACAGAAGGAGCGCAATATTGGTAGTAAACGTCTTACTATTTACGATTCAGTTTTCCAATTACTGTGTGATTGTAATCACCAACAGTGAGATGTGCTGCATAAATTTTGCACGACAGTAAAAATTATACTCTGGGTTTTTAATAAGTTTTACATTGAGAATTTTTTCGTGAAGCTGCATAGTCATTTCTTATACTATTCTAATCGAGCTCAAGCTTTAAAATACTTCTATGGGACGCAAGAATCAATTTCTCTAGTCCTGTGACGTGTAAAAACAACGATGGCTGTCACTTTTCCCCACTGCTGAACGTGCCACAATCATTCGACATACTAAAAGAAAATGTGTCTTTCTTTAAAGAATGCACTGAAGGTCCTACAAAACATCGTATTGAATTCTGAAAACAAAACACTTCTGCGTTTCGAAGGTTACGGTATAATGGACAGACTAACAAAATAAAGCACAGTACTGAAGATGAATTTAGGTTTCAAGTGGGGCAATTTATTCAAAAAGTTACCTGATGAAACTGTTAAAAAATCGAAATGAGTGTTGTGTGTGGTAGATAAATTTTCTAAATTAACATGGAGACCAAGCAATTTGGATTTATTCAAAACATTATCATTGCAAGATAATATTACAGAAAAATTAAAAATTTATACCTTTACGAAATTAATAATCTTGATGATGAAGTTTGTAAAGTTAGAGACATAATTGAAGGAGCAATGCAGAAACAATGAATTACGGTGGTTACAGAAATAGCACAATATATTTCAAAACCAAGACTTTGTCAATCTGCAAAAAGAAATATTTCCTTTCATGGCATTTGGCAACAACGGTATCAAACACCACAACTAAAAAGGATATTTTCCAGGCCAATATAATTTGGCCTGCGAGACGAAACCCACTATCACTCGTGCATGTCACAGCAGAGATACAAATTAAAATCAACTTCAATTTGTCTTGTAGCGAATTTTATTACAACGTTATTTAAAAATGCCTTATACTCATTACAGCATAAATACTTAAAATTCAAAATTAACTTTTTTCAACAAGTCTGACTATTATTATAATGTTTAATAATAAGGATCTTAGGTTCCTGTTAGATGTTAAGCTTATATATAAACTATCTGGTGGCCGCGACTTCGGAATTTGGATTCACAGCTACCGACATCTAACCACCCGGTGCTATTACCACACACAAACGCGTCATCTACGCTATGTAGTTCAGGCAGCAAAGTAAAATATACGGACATACATGTCTTTGGTCGAAATATGAAAATATCCTTGATCTGCCACTTTCAACCACCATATCTCCCACACTTCCATAGCTACCGACCATAGTGCACGATGGGAGATTTGATGCTATTACCATACACAAACATCGTCTTATGTAGTTGTGGCATGAAGAAAAAGTATAAGGATACACAAGTATTTCGTCGAAATTTGAAAATGCCCTGCATCGGCCACTTTTAACCATCATATCTCCGACATCTCCACAACTATCGGCATTCGGCCAACGTTGCGCACGACAGGAAACTCAATGTTACTTCCACACACAAACACCAGTGATCTGTGCTAGGTAGTGGAGGCTGAAAAGTGAAATATTATAGGGAAACACATGTCTATTTTTATATATATATATATATATATATATGATATTACCAATATCCTGCCTAAAATACAAAAATACACGTAAATTACATAAAACCCGTTTTTTTTATTGGCTCTCACAATTGTTTAACCTTAAATCCTAATTATTTTTACCTTCCGCCCCCAATTTTAACAGACCGGACCTGGCAATAGAGCTGTAAAAATAACGAGAAATTCTGTACCCGTATGTATTCGTTACTAAAACAGTCAATACCGGTTACTTTCGATTCGTTACTTTTGATACAATCGAACACTAGCATGAAGCATCGCATCGAGTCGCGTCGCATTCGGGACGACTTCATACTTGGTAAAGTTTAAGTAAATTGTTTATTTAGTAAAATAAGATTAGCTAAGTTGTTCGTTTGGATAAACCAGCACATGGATCTTACGGAAAACTTCTTAATGTACACTTGATTTACTGTAATGAATATTATAAACGAAAGAATAATCTAATTTCAAAACGAACACCTCTTTGCATTAAAAAAGAAATGCACCTGACCTTTCACCTGACTGTGACATATCTAGTGACAATAACTAATGACGGTTACTTTTTAAAGAAGCCTACTCAAAACCCTGCATACAAGCCAAATATGATAATGGGAGATGTATTTAACAAAAATTATAATCTCATCAAAGTATTTCGTTTTTAAACAGGAGGTTTCACCACTGTCTTCCTGTACTGTTTTAATTTATTTTTGTAAATTCTTAATCTTTTTGTGATTAGATTCGTAATTGTTGTTGCGTCACGGTTACGACATTCAACATCAAAGCCAGTAACGTGTTGATCACATAGATCCTGCGGTAATTAAAATTCATTGATTGCTATGTCACATTACTTCTGATACAATTGAGTACTAGCATGAAGTATCGCGTGAATGACTTCGTTAGTACTTTGTAGTTCAAGTAAATTGTTCACTGAGAAAAGTAAATTTAGGCAAATTGTTTGTACATTTGATTTACTCCACGGAATATTACATACTTCAGAATAATAACTAATATCACAATCACAGCACACTTAAATCAACTAATTTCAAAACAAACATCTGATCATTCAATCGCTGGGGGAACCGTTCAAGCTCCCGCATGACACGTTGTGTTCGTTCGTTTAATCAAACTGACATCTATATGACAAATGCAAGTAACTAAATGAATTTGTGAGTAACGATTCGGTACTTCCGAGCCAGGCGACGAACCCGTTACTCAGTAACGAATACCCTGTACATATGGTTTGTTGCATCTCTACCTGGCAACACATTTGGGAAACGCTGCTCTAGATCACGAATCGAAACGGTACCGCTTTAGTACAAGCTGAAATCGAAGTTTCACCACCTTCACTTATTATTATTATTATTTTTTTGATTTGACCTCTGCTATTTAGTGTCGGCATATATTCAAAACCTTTAGGTATTTTTAGTTTTAATCTTTATTTCTGTACCTAAAATCTTTCTTCGGAACAACGAACATACAAAAAATCATACCATCGAATTATTTACTCTATTACAACAATTTATGCCCATGAATATAATCTATGAGATGGAAACACGTTTTTTGCACTTCAGATTATGCGTGCGAGTCTTCTACTACTAGTGATGGCGGTGCTGTGGAACGGTGGGACAACGCTCGATCTGGTGGGGTCTGTGGAGATGATCGCCTCGCTTGTCAAGACGGTGTCCGGCATGCTTCACGTCAGCCAATCAGTTCAGGAAGAGCTAGGTGGTCCGAGGCTGCCCTTTCTAGGAGACCTCACCGAGCGAGAGCTGCTTGCAAGACTTGTGCAGGCAAGTGATTTCTCTAAAATAATATCCATACCAGGCCAATTCATTTACAACATAGTTATGGTATAAATCGCAGTTAAGTCAACATCCCTTCTCTACAGTAGTGACAGCACAACGGTGCTAATAGTAAGCATATGTCCGGCATTTTCTCAGTACATTCTTTCGTATCTCTCACCCCTCCCCTCTCCCTTTTTGTTCCCATACCTGTGACATGAGTCTAGAGCAAAAGCATATTTTTTTTAAAAAAGTTTAACAAATAACTAACAATCTGCCCATAAGTGCGTATCTGTCCACAAGTGGTCCAGAAACTAAATGTTGGCGGCAAATCATCAAGGTTAAAAGATTGAGATACAACTGCAAGCTAAACCTGTCATTAATTAAGATTTTGGGAATACATCTCGGTGCCGAGTTTTAAATTAAAAATGTGATCTAGTTTGATAACACCCTTATATGGAATGCTACCCTCAGTATAGTGGATAACGCGCTAGAAGTTAATTTATATCTGCCTGGCATGCGCTGCAATGCCTATTTTTCTTTATAAGTCGGTACGCATACATAAAGCACACGAATTTATATAAGCAAAATAATGAAAGTCTATGGTTTTGGGGCATAAATTCATCATCATCATCATCATCATCATCATCCTCAACAGTTTCCAGCCTCTGGCCAGGTCTGCTTCATGCACAAGCCTCTCCATTTGCTTCTTTCATCCCACCACACCTCTGTCACCACTTTGTTCCAGTCCTCTCCTCTCTTCCGTACACACTCCTCCACTCCTTTCAGCCATCCATTTCTTGGTCTTCCTCTGGGTCGTTTACCACGCATCTTAATTTCATGGATTATTTTTGGGATTTTCTAAGCCTCCATTCTCTTTACATGTTCATACCATCTCAGTCTGGTCCTCTCTACCCTTTCCTGTAGAGGTTTCTCTTTTTATGGTGTGTTTAATCACTTCATTCCTTATTCTGTCCATTTTAGTGACTCCCATTCTACCTCTTAAAAACTTCATTTCGCTTGCTTGTACTCTGCTGATGTCCCACTTTTTCACTGTCCACATTTTAGCAGCATAAGTGAAGATAGGCACATAGTATGTATGATAGATTACTCTCTTGCTTCATATTAGGCTTTTAATGCTCCTTAGAAATGATTCTGCTTGTCTTCCTCTTTCACTTATCTCGGCATCATTTCCTCCACATTCCTCTAATACACTCCCCAAGTACTTGAACCTGTTTGCCTTCTTTAGTTGTTCCCCTGCCATCACAATTACCTGGGTTAATCTATTATTCTTTCTGGTTGTTACCATGTACTCACATTTCTTTACATCAAATTTCAGGCCATATTCCTCCAAACTGTGTCCATACATCCAACTGCCACTGCATTTCCTCTTCATCACCTCCCCAGATCATCAGATTGTCCACAAAAGCCATCACCTTCATGTTTTCCTCTCCCATCCCCATTGTCACCTTCTGCATTATTTCATCCATGATTACAATGAAGAGTAGTGGTGATAGGGCACTTCCTTGTACTTTGTGCAAAAATTAAACTGGGAAAAGTTTATTCTAGTTGTTTTGGATAAATAATATTTTTGGTCTTTAAATCTTCTGCAAAAGCAGAGTATCCAGCATTGCACGAAGGCTGGTTATCAAAATTCCGATTGTTTACCCCCTTTCATCAGATTGAAATAAACAATCTCCATCACCATCCACTTTGGTAGATTTCCCTGCCGTTTTGGATGTACATGCAAAATACAGAAAAGTTGCACAGTTTGTAAATTTGTCTATGGAAGTGGAGGGGGAGAGCAGTTACAGTCTTGTGGACTAAATGTAAACATTTTTCACTTATTTGAAAACATGTGTTTGCAAAATTCCTTCGATATCGAATAAAAACTGTACATTTGTGTAGAGTCATTAACGATTAAAACAATTTTAAAAAATAAAGTTCGAACTTCTTGGTCAGCAATTGTCCGATATCGATCCAACACTGTTTGACAGGAAATATTATGTGCTCTAAGAACACTGTCATCTACTTTGGCCAATTTCCCCACCACTATCAAGATATTTGCAAAAAACTGAGTGGTTTCAAGTGTAAATTTCGCTTAAGTAGGGTGACGGGGGAAGCGGTCGGGCCAACAATACGGTATGCGATAGTACTGCAGTTAAGGAAATTCTTGACTTTCAAATAGTGCACCCTGATCCTAATTCAAATCCGCAAGATTAGAGATGCACCTGTTGTGGGCCAGGTTGAGGAGGAGATCGCCCGCGTGGCAGAGTTCACTGCGACGACGACGCGTCAGACGGCCGCACTTAGCCGCGCCCTGCCGCACCACATACGGCTGGAACTGCAGTTATCACAGCTCGCAGCGCTGCTGTCGCAAATCAAGAGCACGGATGACCGCCTACACCGTTACGTGCGCAACGGATGGGACAACACCAGCGACACTTGGCACATCGAGCGGCACACACTCGAAGATCTTGCAGCAAGCATAGTGTCACACTCCGCAGGTTCAGTCCGCTCATCCATCGACCGCCTACACGACCTCATGATGGGCGCCTTCCACGGCGGGCCCTTCCTCGTCCGTGTCGCCAAGTCCATGGAGGTAAGTCACAGCGGCAATCACCCAAATATAATTACTGCCGAGCTTAAGAGAGCAAACAAAAATTCATCCGACAATAGGTTCTGAAATGCTACAAATGTGTTTTCTCTCTCTCTCTCTCTCTCTGTGTCTGTGTGTGTGTGTGTGAAGCAGAGAAATGTGGAAGGGGGAGAAAAACCGGATTATGATTCTCCTTCCACCTTTCCCATATTTGTGAACAGTTGCATAAACTTCACTAAAGGAGTGCTTAGCGTTACTGTATGTCAATGGTTGAGACGAAGACGTGTATCTAGATTCTAGAATTACCAAAAAAGAATTAACAAGTCAATAAAAACAGGCTACGGGGTTGAAACTGGCTTCACAATACAAACAAGCTGCGAAACCAATCTGAAATAAAGGAGGATATGATTTTGGATCCTTCTAGTAATTGAACTACTTCAATGATATTTTAAGAATCAGGTTTTTGTGCAAGTGCTCTAAGATGTAAGGACAGAGCCAACATATAATCGAGACCTAAACCTGAATTTCGTCGTGCTCAAAGTCGCCGCACCAGCGCTGTATCCTCTACTCAACACAGTATGCGCGTTCAGAAAGACAGAGATACGAGTAAGACTTAAGATTCATTCATGGTTTTGGAAAATAGTTGATTATGCTAAAAAATAAGTCACCTTCCAAATATAATTACTTGCGTCTGCCCTAGTTTTTACGACTAATGTGACGATCAAGGAATACACAACACTGAACTGTTAAGTGAACGAGATAAGTGACAGATATAAGCTAGGAAATTTATGGCAAGTTTCTGCTGTTTTAGATTACATAACTGTATTTTTCTGAAAGACAATAAATTATAAAAATTCTTTACAATGAAAAGAGAACTTCGAAAATGAGACAGTTTAATGCAACGTTCGCAGGGGAGACTAAAACGAAGTTCCTCATTATTTAATGACAGATGATATACTGCCATCTGGAAGTAACGGAGAATAGATTTAACTGCGTTTTCCAACCTCCTTATTTTTAATTTCTCTAATTCTTTAAAAATTGTAGTTCTACACTAAATGCGACCTTCACTATCTATGCCAACGAAAGAAAGTTTGCATCATTTTCTTGTTCAAATCACAGACCAATACCTCTGTTTAAATGCAGTGTAATTTGTGACTCAAACAGCACAATTTCGATTCTCGTGCCATACCAGGATATTTTCGGCGAAAAAGGTACTTTCCTCAATTTCTTTCGATGTTATACTGATAATTTGTGAATGATTACGTTTGGGAAGGTTGGAGTACTTGAGACTGCTTACGTCACATGTCACACTTGCGCTGGTCTAGCGTGTGCTCTATCGCTGACAGGACTTCAACGAAAATGACAAACATATGTAACTGCCACATTAGGACATTACTACTGTTCCGTGATAAGTCCAATGACGCGTGAAAAAAGCAGCTGTTAACACTGCATAATGTGAACAATTTCATGTTGTTACTGCGAACTCTTTTCTTGTCGCATTAGGCTCTTAACATTCACCTCTGGCACAGCTTGCTGTGTAATATGAAGTAGGCAAGAAAGCTACCGCGTTTTGGATTCCATGTTAAGCTGTAGGTATCCTATATACGGTAGGAGCAAGGTTTGGTTAATAAACATTTTCAAGAAGCGCACTCGGCGAATCGAAAACAGTCATTTGGCAGTCGCGACAACTGTAAATAAAGGTTGGTGTCAAATTTTCCTTACTATGAAGCGCGTGTTTCGGTAGCAATGTCCTACACACCCATTGTTTCCCCCCCCCCTTTTTTAGATTGATCGAGTATAATTTCCTCACCCACATACTTTTCTCCTTTCTCTTAGTAACAACAACAGTCTAAAACTGACAATTTTGATGGGCGCTGACGCCTGAGTCCCATACTTGACGAGCTCTTAACAACGCTACCCTACACGATGGAGTAAATTTACTACCGCTTTGCTTGAATCGGATCCCATAGAACAGTGGTTCCCAATTAGGGGTAAGCGTACCCCCAGGGGTACGTAAGGTTTCTTCAGGGGGTACGCGCGGTAGTCTCTTGGCTAAGGTGATCACTAAAATAATTGAAAAAAATCCACTTTTATCAGCCAAAAGAAACATTACTATCACCCAAATATATTTTAAGATAAACTGTGTTTGTGTCAATTATATCATTGTAATCCTGTGGTTGTGAGTAGCACTCTACTGGGATGAACGGATTCATTTATTTATCATTTCAGCTGTAAGGGATACGCGCGGTTGAGCTCCTTCTTGCAGTGGTACTCGGGAGAAAATAATTGGGAACCACTGCCATAGAATATTTATTTGTTAGCATCTGCTTGCTGTTTCGCGCAAGTAGTCCTTGATGTTTGTAGAAATGCTTTACCCCTTTTTTTCCCCTAGTACAAAATATTAACATGGAGAGGCAAAAAACATCAAAACTCCTTCTAATAGATTGTTAGTCCGTATGTATCGAATTATATTTGGCTCAGTTTTCCTGTAATTCCTCGCGTTGCAAGAATTACTACTAGCATCGTGTTCGAAATGAAACAGTTCCATACTAAAGGAGTCTGTTCTTAGATTGTAATAAACTCTGGACCATTATGTATAAAATATTTCTGGATTGTAATGCGATTAATTTGGTGCAATTGGTCCAGGGCTGACACCACTTCTCACACAATGGTTTTGTTAATTTTGGTCTAATGCCGATACCTCTCCTCACAGGACGGTATTGTACATGTAATTTGTTTGCGTGTTAGTTGTAATGCAGCCTGGGGCCTACTACTAGTAATACACAGGGGCACGAACGTAAAACATTCGAAGTACTACGACGTATGGTCACGTCTTGCAGCGTCCAGACTGCATTTCAACTAACACGCAAACACATTCCAAGATTATCGGCACCCGGCCACTGCCCATGAATAGGACTGCGCCCCGCTGAATAGTGTCAACGAAAATTACTACGGCTTACTCAGTTAATGGACGGTTCACATAAAAATAAATATTTGATTTAAAAAAATATAAAAACAAATGTCTGATTTTCCTTGCTACCAAAATGAAGTGTAATTCGTGCGCACTCATTGTGTCTATACGTATAGTCATTAAGCACAAAGATGTTTACCTCAAATGCACCATTTAGTAACACTTACTGAAAGGCGTCTATTAAGTAGTGGTTTCACTAACGTATTCCCTTCATTTTAACTTACTGTATTTCAGAAAACTAGATAAATAAATAACCAGTCAAAAACAGCGAATTAGCAATAAAGTAACGTGATCTTTGGTAGCTCTTAAAGCACAAAGATGTTTACAAAAGTTGAATAATATCCACGCTTATTAATTACGCTAGCAGAAAACTGAAGAAATAACTCAAGTCTTCCATGAATAATACAAATACAGGTAAACTTGCTGGTGCTTACGACTTCGTTGGTCTTGAGCATAGCTGCGTGTCACAACGGTAAAAAAAAAAAAAAATTATATTAGCATAAAGCCACGAAAACGCCACCAGTTGCTTAAAAGTTTTGAAGAATAAAAACTTTTAAGCAACTGGTGGCGTTTTCGTGGTTTCATGATAATATAAAAAAGACTTCGTTGGTGTTTGTAAAGAATTTTCATTGACAGCTACCGACATGTAACCACCATAGTGCACGATGGGAGACTCGAGGCTAATACCACACAACAACAGTGATCTGCGCTATGCAGTTGTGGCAGCAAAGTGCAATATACGGACACTCATGTCTTTGGTCGAAATACGAAAAAGTTCTTGATCGACAACTTTCAACCACCATATCTAAACACACCCCCCCACAGCTACTGAAATTCGCCAACGTTGTGCACGATCGGTGAATAATAAATTAATTTTTGCTTTATTTTTATTTTTTATTTTCGTAACATACAAGATCTGCAAACTCACCTAAGCTTGTTATCTGTAACTACTCCAAGATATTTATATAAGACTGGAGGTTTTCTCGGCGTTGTAAATTAAGAAAATTTAAAAAAAACCACACAAACACAGAAAACATAATACTTGAAAAAGAACAATAATAATAATACTATTCATACGGAAGTAGCCTAATTATCAGCATTAACGTGATGGAACATGAGAAGCAAATCTATGAAGTCTGGTAAAAAAATACATGGATTTTTTAAATTACCAAGACTGTGTCAGTCTAATTGTCACAATTTTTGTTTTTGTTTTGGTAAATTTGCCCCTAACATATGCTGACGTCGGAATTTGTATCATATTTTGCTGTACGAAGGAAAGTGAAGCAACACAATTGAAGCGTTGAATGTTGCTCTTGGCGATGATTCCATGAATAAAACAAATATTTACAAGTGGCACAAATGTTTCGAAGAGTACCGTGAAGACGACGAGCGTCCGGAATATTCAAGTACATCTAACTGATGACAACGTCGAAAAAGTGAGTTAAATGACTATAGACAATCGCACCCTAGCTATTACAGAGGTAGCCGATGATATTTGTATTTGGCTCATGCCAAACAATTACTTCGGTTAGTTTGACCGTAACACGTGTGGCAGCAAAATTTTTCCAAAATTATATTTTGTCCAAAAACAGCAACGAATGAATAGTGCTCCGGAGTTGCTGAATGAAGTCAAAGACGATGAAGAACTACTAAAAGGAATCATAGCTGGCGATGAAATACATAGTTGACGTCGAAGCTAAGGCCCGGCCCGATAGTACCAATGAAAGCTTTCTGAAGAGCCAAGACCGAAAAAGCACAAGTTCGATCGAATTTGAAAGTTCTGCTCACTGTGTTGATTTCAATGGCGTAGCGCATATCTCACCGGGCCGTACGATCAACAAAGAGAATTGCATGAAGTTAAACGAAATTTGCGTGGAGAATTAGCGGGAAACGCCCAGATTTGCGGTGAAACAATTCACGATAATTGCACTATGATAATATACTGTACTGCGTTATTTCGTGGATTTTTGGCCAGTAGCAATACTACCATGATGTCTCAGCCTCCGTATTCACCTAACATAAGCTCTGTGACTTATTGTTCCCCAAACTGAAAAGAATCATGAAAGGACAATCTATTGCCGCTAACACTGAAGAGATAGCGGCAAAATCGCTTTCAATTAAAAGAGGAACAGTTCCTATTCTTGTAGCTATGAGTACTGTAATTGTATTTAACATGCTACTGTAACCTTGAGCCAAAACCTTAGATGTTTGAAACATGAGAAGATAAAGTTAAGGTATAAAATTCCAAAGCTAAACTAGCGTAGTGCTGCAAATATGAGAAATGCTATGATATATACTGTAGTGATTTTATCGAAGAAACGACGACAAAAATTTCCGAAATGGTATGGAATGTATAACCTAAAAACCACTTTCTGCCTTAAAAAAGAAAGATTTGACTATAACCATCTATCCATTTATATAAAAAAGGTCACTGTGGTCAGTAACGCTGACGTAACCCAACCATGGGGGTATTCCTTCCTCCAAGAACGCGCCCAGCTTTCATTACTGGACTAACTGCGACCAGAGGTGTTACTAAAAAATTGATGTTGTGGGCATTATTTAATAACAATTCTATTTCGTCAAGCAACTACGAAGAAATTAATCCCTAAGAATGCTGAAGAAAAATGTATTCCGCTTAAATTAACACATTACTTACTTTTTGTTTCTTTACATTCAGGAGATTTAGATGTTTTCTTACACTCTATCCAGAGATTTCACGGTTACAGTAAGCTAAGAAATGTGTACCACATTGAATCATTTTTAAGCTTATGAATGTTATTTAATTACAGTTGAACTTTATTTAGCTAAGCAACTTCGAGGAATTGACGTGCCGTAATTCGGCGTTCAACCAGTCACTTTTGAGGGGTTTACAAGGTAATAAGAATTAAAATGTATGAATATTCCAGGTTAATTCATTAAAGTACTGATATCTTTTTATGTGAATTTTTAAAAGTAGAGTACATTTTATGCTGAAAGTAAGTTCTATTGCAAATCCAGAGAAATACAATTCAAGTCCTCAAAGTAAAGAATATAATTCTAAGCAAAACGAGCAATCAAACATTGTTAGGAATTACTTAGCCGCCATTGCCTCTCCCCCTCCACAAGTTACCGTACTAACCACAGCAATGATTTTACCAATACAAGGAATGTATTCGTAATCTTAAAGATGTTATATTCTGCGTCAGAAGGCTTTCACTAACAAAATGTGCTAGCGATAAGGGTTTATGATTATTATTATTATTTTAATATTCACCCAGCTTTACAATGCAATGCACTGCTGAGAAAATCGCCGAGGCAAAACCACGACCGCGCGTCGTCTATGGAAGCGCATTCTCAAGTGATACATCGCTTTAAAGAAAAATTTCACAGCTCAGCCGGCATCGCTCAGGCGACAGACTTGAAGTCACAGTTCAAAGGTCAATAACAGTTCTGGGATAAAAGCTCTGTTGGAGGCTAGCATGCGAAAAATGAGACTGCAACATTCCGCAAAAAAAAAGGAAGCGTTGGTAATACTGTGCAACTTCTCGCAGCATTCTCAACCAATACTCAGGAGTCACTCACTGCTCAGATACTGTACCGCACAATATAATTACCCTTTCAATGTAATATCAGGTTTAAAATTAATTACTGCCAAATGTTAACAAGATTTCATAATTGCCAAACGACAACTTGAATGAAATACGAAGTGGCGAAAAATTGGTAAAGATCATTTGGTCTAATCATATTTTAACAAAATACTAGTGCCTAACGTTTATAAACGAAACAAACGTTCCAAATTCCTTTCGTAAACAGTTGGTTCAATTTGCATTAACTCTAATTCGAAAAAGGACATCGCCGTAAACAATATTAAATCTAGAATAAGAGTTACATCCAGTACGCTGTTGAAAGACTACCGATTCGGTGATTAGTAAAATGGATCGATCAGTTATATCGCGTCGCGGTCGACTTGCCAAACAGCTTATACCAACCACGAAGCAAGTTAGCCGAAAGTTCTTATTCTGGTAAACCAAGTTATTGTTAACAAAGACGGCCTCAAGAGTAGACTTGCGCATAATAGTTCGCGAAGGGGAGCGCTCAGTTTAGTTCGCAGCTCCCTCGCGAACTAGTTCGCTCTTTTAGTTCGTTAGTTCGCGTCTCGAATTCAGAGAAACAGATCGTTCGCTCGCCTTGCTACCGCTACTGCACGCGGTATTTAGTTTGTTAAGTCAGTTTTATTAGGACATAATCATTTTTTTGTCGTTTCTAAATGGAATTTAATATGACCTTCTTAACAAAAGTTATTGCTTAATAATAGCCCTTTCAAGTTACATTAGCATGAACAGTTGGGTCCAATAAACCAAAGTGCTCATTGTCCTTTACACAAATGGGTAAATTGAATAATTGTGCTGTTTTTACTATTTACTTTACATGCATTCGTAGAATATTAATTTTTTAAATGGATTTGTTTATTAGTTCATGGAAGAAACATTACTTATAAAAGGCGCTAATGATCCTGCCGTCGACGCGCCCTTAAACCCCAACAACAACAACAACAACAACAACACAATATTACTTATAAAATATTATAAACGCGTTTATTTTGATGAATTAAAATACCCGTTTATAAGTAATCGGTTTTTTTTATATATATAAATAAAGTTTTGGAAATCATGGACAAAATATAATTCTACTATTGGCTACAACTTAAGTACTATATGACAGAAATAGTATTACCTATATTATTAAGAAAAATAACATTAATATTTCCAATGTGACATCAAATAATTAGACATATAAAAATAACAGTGACCCTTGAATGAGAAAGTGGTAACAATAACGAAAGTGCGTAAATTTCCAGTGAATTGAAAGTCATTGAGCTATTATTTTATTAGTGAAGGGGAGAATAATCCAACACACATTCACCATTTTTTTGGCGACGAATGAAACTGATGAAGACACAAAAGTTAAAATCTTTTTGAATTTCGCAAGTAATTTCTTTCATCACTTTCACAAAGCTGTTAACCAACAGACTGAGATAAGTATTATATTATGTCAGCTTTAAAATCAGCGCTAGAAAAATGTAAAAGATACTGTTTCTTTGGTTAAGAAAACAAGAAAAAGCCTTTAGAAACCAAATTCTCCACAGAAAGTGATAATATAGAAAAATATTGCTCTAGTATTCGTTGATAAATGTCTGGAGTATCTTAGTAAATAGTTAGATTTTATTGAAAGCAATTGGCTATACAAAATCCAAAAATTAAAAACAAATCACAGGGTTTCATTTGATGACTGTGAGACTATATTAGAGGTTATAACTTTGCGAGAAAAAATGAATATCAAAGTGAACAAACTTTACTCTGAAATAACAATATTATACGAAATCCAGGTAAAAGAAAGAGAAGTATTTCATGAATAAAAAATGAGCTTTTTCTCGAAATTAATCATATGACAATTTTACTGTAGACAAAAAAGAATTAAAGATGAAAGAAGTGCAAAAAATATAGCTTAAAAAATGAAATAGTAAAAACATACCTTTTATCATTTTCTACTCTTTCGTAAAATATTATATTTTTTAAGTGTAGCATATTTTTATAGGTTATTCTTTTTAAAATATTCCTACCATCAACCGAAAAAATATTGGAAACCCTAGAGGTGAATGGTGCTAGTTCGCGAACGGTAGCGCTCAATTTAGTTCGCGAACGATAGCGCTCTTTTTAGTTCGCGAACGGTACCGCTCTCTATAGTTCGCGACCGGGAGCGCTCTGTTTAGTTCGCGAACGGTACCGCTCTCTATAGTTCGCGACCGGGAGCGCTCTTTTTAGTTCGCGAACGGTACCGCTCTCTATAGTTCGCGACCGGGAGCGCTCTTTTTAGTTCGCGAACGGTACCGCTCTCTATAGTTCGCGACCGGGAGCGCTCTGTTAGTTCGCGAACGGTACCGCTCTCTTTAGTTCGCGACCGGGAGCGCTCTGTTTAGTTCGCGAACTAGGTCCTCCAAGACAGCTCGCTCGCTCGCTTTGCTAGCGCTACTGCACGCGCTCTCTTGTTTGTTATGGTAGTTGTGGTTATCGATGGTTGTCTTTTGATTGTTAATGGGATCAAAGTGTATTTTATTTTCACATTCCACGTTAAATTTCCGTTTGTGACTTCTGCAATAATTATTAATGTTGAACAATTTATTTTTCTTTTATTTTTATATCTGTGTCTTCAGTGAAATGTGTCCACAAGGAACTGTGTTTCCTTTTAGATAATAACCTAAAACAAAATTTGGTCTTCGGGAAAGGATCGAACGAACTAACGAACTAAGGAGCGAGAGATCTGGGAACTAGTTCGCGTAGTTCGCCTGTGGGAGCGCTCTTCCGAACTAGTTCGTTCGCGAACTACACAAGACTACTCAAGAGCCGAAAAACCATTTGACCTGTATCAAGGTTATTTCAGTAAGGGAGCGTCCATAAACTACGTTGATCGGCCTAGGGGCACGAGAGGGCGGTTTCCGAGCTAAGCCAAGTAGCTTTTCAGTCATATTTGTCAGAGTTCAAATACGGTACAGAATACATAACAGCAGGTGAATTTTTATTACCGTGATTTAATTTTATAAGTACGTAATTTACGATAGTCTGACAAAAGAAAACAGAAAAAAATGTCTTCTGGGTTCAATAGGAAAAAAAGCTAAGTACCAGGCGGGAAAGGGACTGCGGTCGGGAAGGGGGGGGGGGGAAGTAGAGGTAACAGTCACGTAGGGGTGGCGGGAGGGGTGGGGGAAAGAGAGGTTCAGAGAAAGCCAAAATGAAGCTACGAATTAATCTGGTATACAACTGGTTTACAAAAACCAACCCGTCTGCCCCTTTTCACCCCCTTAATTTTTGTCAACGTTATTTACTCAAAACTACTGTCGACACCGTTTAGCCAATCACCATGAAAGTTGGCGGAGAAATGTTTCTGACTATACAAAAATCCAAAAATCACCCCCTTGTCCCCTTAATTGTTAGGTAAACCTAACGTTTTTATCCAATTTCAATGGAACTTTGAGCATGTTTAATTAAAAATGAAGTAAAGAATACTGTCAACATTTGGTTTACATAAACATCTCTCCCCCTTTCCACGATCTTAATTTTTGTCAATGTTCTTTACACAAAGCTACAGTCGATACCGTTTAGCCGATCACCATGAGAGTTGGCACGGAGAAAAGGTTTCAGACCAAACAAAAATCCAAATACCACCCCCTTGCCCCCTTTGATTTTTATGCAAATCCACAGTTTTTATCCGATTTCAACGGAACATTTCATACTTATAATTTAAAATAAAGAGAAAAATTACTGTCAACATTTTGTTTGCCAAACCAAACCCCTCTCCTCATTTACACCCCCTTGATTTTTGACGATGTTCTTTACACAAAGCTTCAGTCGACACCTTTTAACTGATCACCATCAAAGTTGGTAAATATAAATATATTTTTTCATGGAGAAGGTTTCTGAACAGATTTTTTTTTTAACTACTCTCTCCCCCTATAGACCCCTTCATTTTTATGTAAGCCCATAGTTTTTATCCGATTTCGTTGGATCTATGCAATTATATGCTTTAAAATACATAAAAATACTGGTAACATTGGTTTTACGAAAATCCAGTCTCTCTCCCCTTTACATCCCTTAATTATTGTCAATGTTCTTTATACAAAGTTATAGTTTCTATCCAAGTTGGAAGGAATTTTGCACACATGTACTTTAAAACAAGCAGAAAAATACTGTCTACATTAAGCTTACAAAAGCCGAACCACTTTCCTCCTTTACCCCCACATTTATTGTATTCCAGCGTTACTTATAGAAACCCACAGTTTTAAATCCCGTCATAATAAATCCAGCTAAAAAAGTTACGCCAGAATATTCATAAAATAAATATGTCCTAATGTTTTAACACGTACATCAGGTTGTAGCTTGGGCCTCAAGCTTAAACATTGTGAAAACCCATCAAAAATCCTTATTTTCTGCATGATGCTTGAACAAACGGATATATTCCCGATACAAATTTATATATGTGGTATGTATTAATGCACGGATGATAGATCTTTTGACTATCAAGCAGCAACTTTAACAAATGATATGATTAGGGTAAAATGCAGTCTAAACCAAAATTTAAACTGATATTCTGTATAACAGCATCCAATTCACCGCTTTCTGGGAATTGTTGGGGTATATCAATGTTTAGTATACTTCTGGAAATGGCTGGAGCCAAAGTAATGAATCTTGGTACGCATGATTCACATCGGAAATATAAAACCGAGCGTGGTGGGTGAACGGCTAACGTTGTGACCTCGCATTCGGGAGGACGCGGGTTCGAAACCCCCTCCGGGCATCCAGATTTCTGTTTTCCATGGTTTCCCCAAATCACTCCAGGCGAATGCCGGGAAGCTTCCTTCAAAAAGGTCATGGCCGAATTCCTTCCCGTTCTTTGTCCCCAGTCCCATCCCGCCTCTAATAACCTTAGCCGTCGACGAAGCGTAAGGAAAAAAAAAAAAGGTAAATATAAAAATTGTGTACAGGTAAATCAATCTCGATTAGACCGGGCAACGCCAGGTACTCTGCTAGTATATGTATATAACTATAGTAAGATACGTGTTATCAAAAAATAATACTTCATCTTTATTGACTCGAAAAAAGAAAATGTGTGTTCATAATTTTTCCATGTTTTAGTTTAGTTACATGAGGATCCTAGTCTAAAGAACTGCGCCTGAGGAAATGCATTTTTAATTAATTTTAATCTTATAATGCTTTCATTATTTAATTATCTTTTCAAAATATTCTGATAAACTTAGAAATAGTTTAATGTTAAGTGAAAGAACCGCTTAAAAAGGGGGGAGGGAGGGGAATTGAAATGGCAGTTGAAACAACCATCTCAAAGCCAAAAGTAGAAAAACAATTTCCAGCTAAATTCTATGAAAAGGGTCTACGATAAACTAAAGGAAATGAATTATGCAGTAAATCTTTCATTAAAAACGTTTTGTAATACAGTATTATGCAATATGTAGTTTTATAATTTTATATAAAAAAAGTAGGAAATATAATCTTAATGTATGATAAATACTGCAAATCCATGTAATACGTAAAATATTACGTTAATAATATCGCATTTTTCTTTAATTAAATGGATAAATAATATAACTAATTAGGTGGTAGTTTCAGTTTTTCATTTGAACATTGCTTTGGTGGTACTGGCGTAATTTTTGATCCCACAAACGGGCTCTTTCTTCAACAAGAACAATCAGTTTCTCAATGTCCACCGCGCGAATCGTTTGCTCGCACAACCAAATCCAAACAATCTCGGATCTCGTCGCCCTGGCGTATTTAGGTTCGCGCAAACCAAGGGCTCGCAGTCACATTACATTCTCTGTTTGGATTGGAGCAACCCGTTCGCGCGTATACGGTATAGGTGTATTCGCGCGACCATTTTTCGCGGGAATACGCGTCCACTGGATGGCCTGCGTCCCAAGCGAAAAAATTATGTCACCGTTTGAGAAAACAGCGATAAATATCCGGAGAACGCAGCTTTTCGAAACTACGTATCTTACGCACGCAGAAGAAATTTATTTAGCAAAAATAAATAGGAATTTCACAGAATACTGATTTTTTTCTCTTTTGCAGATATGATTCGATCAAATGACGAGATTTCCTCATCTATTTCGCATTCCTGTACTGTCAATGAACAAACATTATTGTCCTTACATAAGGTCTTGCTAAATTCACTGGATCTTCTAGATATTTTTCATTTATTTTGGCACAAAGTTTTTTTTTCAGCAATATTGTTTTCTTTTGCATACATTCACAACCATAAGGTTATTTCCTAAAAACTATTAACAGCTTTTGAGAAATAGCACGTAATGTCACTGCTTAGCAAATATTCTTGTTCAGCTTAGCATTTTTATTTCCTGACAGTAAACATTTAATCTCCTTTTGAAAAAATATGTTCCTCTGTACCTTTGTCATCCAGCTGTGTACTAACTTATTTATATTGTTCTTCAGTGCTCTGTTTTCTGCAATATGCTTTCAATTCCTGTTGCAGATATTTGTTCACGATCTTCAGAGTTAAGTATGCAGTCTCGAGTTTCTTTCGTTTTAGCTTAATTATCCCTGATCTGTCTTTTTAGATGAGTTGAAGCACACAGTGCAGAAATTATAAAAGATTTGGATTGGAAGTCATTGCAGGATAGAAGGTCGGTGAAAAGTATTGTGGGCATGCATAAGGCATATGCCATATTAGCGATAAATACTGGATAAATATTGTTGGAATATTTAGACGCAGAATGTGGAGTGGAAGAGGACCATGAAAATAAATTACCAATTAACTTCTGGCCTAAGAGAGCAGGAACGATGTGATTTGTAGGTGGGGTAGAGAGACAAAGGAACAAATACCAAAGAAGGTAATGAAGAAATTACTCCTGAGTGCGAAGGAATTTAAGTTAAAAAGGAGTGTGAATTTTGCGTAGGAGATAAGGGAAATTACTGCCGGAGTATGATCTCCAAAAAATTAATAACTTCGTCCGTATCAACAAGGCGAGAGTTTCGAAAGCTCTTCTTTTCACCTGTCTGGTTTGATATCTAGTAGTTCTCCTTATTTATTTTGACTACGTTGTTGGTTGTTGAACTATGAATGGCAGCAGATCTATCAGCAGCAGTAGATGTCATTTCAGGAACACTCTACTCAGAACCTGTTTTAAGTACCTTTTTCGGAGGTAAATTCAGTCATTACGCTTGCAAGTCACTACTAAAATCCTATGGCATAAAATGTTGAGAGAATACAGTTGCTCCTGTTGTACTGAAATCGTCCTTATGATAGGAAAATATGAATACATAAATGCTAAGTTGGAGCTCTTTCAGAAATGAATAACATGTGATAACAATACCTTTCGTTTTTACTGTTGTTAGATGTACAGACGGCGACAACACATAACGTCATGTTAATATATCTTAATAAAAATTACACCCACAGTACGCCACGCGGTCATATACTCAAATGCACCGGCAAAACAAAGTGTTCCTATGATGACGTCCTCAAATGCACCGGCAAAACAAAGTGTTCCTATGATGACGTTGTAACGTAACCATGAACGTTACGGTTATATTTGGAGTGGATAGTGTAATCTGAGAGGTATGTAAGGTCTTTGGCGGTGGGCGAGCGCCGAGCGCGGGGAGTCGAGGAATCAGTGATTGTCAGGGGTAACGTACGGAACAGCCGGCGGGAGCGGAAGGTTTACGGCAGTGTGTTTATCCCGTGAATACATCGTACGGCCGCTTGGCGTGTGTTCCGTACTAAAGAACACTGTGGGATGTGTGCTAAAGTATATGTTGGACTATGAAGGTTCTTCCGAGTGACCTGATTCAATATAGACTGTGTTTAGTAAACTACTGCAGAATCGGACTATGGCGATTGTTTGTTAATTAGTTTCGAGAATTGTGCTCACTGCTTATTTATCTTTTGACTGTACTTAAATCTGCTATCTTCGGTGATGAAGAAACATTAGTATTATTGTCTGGTGGCATGCTTGTTGACTGTGTAGTCTCAGAGGAATAAATCTACGAAAACTAGTACGCATATGTGTTCTTCTTCTGTGACTTTAATTAACCAATTAGCATAGCCGAAAGACTGGCGACCGCACGGCAAAACGAACCTTTAATTAAAAGAGTAATTAGTGGTGGAAGAAAGATTAAGAAAAATCGTGTTAGGAAGGGTAGCTGCTCCATTGCTTCAACGAACTTTTAACTATACAAACACGAATAGCGCGAGTACCCGTTACATGGCTCAACGTGACAGGACAAGTTGCAGTTAAAATTGTTAAGGACGGACAGTGATTAATATAAAAAAGTGCTGGAAATAATAAGCAGTGAGTAGAGCGGGAAGACAACAATCGGCGATGGTACGGCTACTTCGAGGCGGCGAGTGCACAACAATGTAATAAACGAGAGGACCCGAGCTTTCACGATCGGAACCGATCAACGCAGTCTGACGGGAAGCCTTGCCCGAGCAACAACGCGACAGCGGAACAACGCGGGCACGCAGAAGCGGCGCGGCGTCATAGCGGTCGACGGCAGCGCGGTCAGCAACTGAGATTCTTCGAAAGGGAAGTGCGAACAATTTTTTTAATTAAAGGAAGACACAAACTGACATTAAAATAATAATAATAATATAATAATAAAAATAAAAAAATATACTGTTTCGATTGGAATCACATTTCCGCGGTAGTAATTATTTCTTTTGCATTAAGGAATCTTCAAATGAGCTACTGACTATGCGGATTGCAAATTTTATGCATGCAAGCATAATGTTATTCTGTTTTGGGTCAAGTTATGTCAGTTTCTGTTAACGAATTAATTTGTAGATTTTTTTGTTGATTTTCCAAAGAAGTGCAAGATTTATTTTTCAGTCTTTGTAAAAGCACAAACCGGCACGAATAATTCGCGATTTTTTTAAGAAAAAAATTAATTATTATTATTTTTGCATATTGAGTAACAGAGGTTTTTTTTTACCTTTTCTTTCGTTAACTTATTAAAGTTGAAATGCCGGACAACTGTGGTAGATTTGCCTAGCAAATCATTTTTCAAAAAAAAAAAAAAAAAAAAAAAAAAAAAAAAAAAAAAAAATATTTTAGAGTTTCCGTAATTTTTTTGGTCATTGATAGTAGTGTATGTATTCAATTGAAAGTGTATTTTATGACATGGTGTATATCTTGTTTGGTAGTTAAGAGATTTGGAAACAGAATTTTACCTTTTTTTGTGCTAATGTATACTGGTGTATTCTGTTTGCTGGATTGACGGCGTTGGTTACTTCTTGTCTTTTCTACAACGGAAGATTGAATTTATTGTGTGAAATAATTTCGTAATATGGCATCTGAGGTAGAGGGTGGTGTGAATGGAGAGATGGTGCTGGGGGGTGAGTCCCTTGGTGACGCACCCAGTGTAGGCATTAATCATTCCTCCCTTACTGTGTCTAATCATTTACAGTCGATGACGAGTTTTGCCAGTGATCAGAAGTTGACAAGTTAAGAGAAGTGGTTAGGGAAAGTAATGAGGCGTCCATGTCGGAAATGTTTTGTGCTTTCCAGGGACAATTTGTCATGTCAATTCAGTCCTTTCTTGAAGCTAAATTCAATGAAAACAAGATTTCACTTGAATCCAAATTAAATGAAAATAGTATTTCACTTGAATCCAAATTAAATGAAAATAGTATTTCACTTGAATCCAGATTAAATGAATCACTTGAATCCAAATTAAATGAAAATAGTATTTCACTTGAATCCAGATTAAATGAATCACTTGCATCCAAATTAAATGAAAATAGTATTTTGCTTGAATCTAAATTAAATGAAAATAAGGAGAGTATCGAATGTCTTCGGGATGCTTTTGAATCGCGACTAGGGCGGTTTAGAGAAGAATTGACCCAGTATAGGGAACTTTGTAAGCAACAAACTGCTGAAATATCGGGTAAATTGACTCAGTATCGTTCAGACTGCGAACAAGTAACTAGTGTTTTGCACCAAAATATGGAATCCCTAAAGAAAACAATCGAGGTTATAGAAGACAGCCATGACGAAAGATTGTCGAAAGTGGAGATTTTAGGAGAGAACCTTGCCGAAAAATACACAGTAGTGAAAGAAGACGTTAACCAATTAACAATAGGCGTGGAAAAATTGTCATGTCAGGTGGAAAAAGTCAAGGCTTCCACTGCAGTATGGGTGAATGAAAAGTTACAGTTACAAGAGAAGCAAGTTGAAAGAAGTCTAAAGGTTCGAGTTCCGGAAGTGGTGCGAGAAGAGGTTGCCAAATGTCAAATCTTGCCAAATGTGAATGCGCTCACTGCGTGCATGGTAGAAGAGAAAGTGGACTGGGAGGACTTTTGTGATAATGGGGGGATACACCCAGTTGATTTTGTGAAGAAGTTTGAAAATTTTGGGCCGTTCTGTAGGCCGTAGAAAGGAAGAAGATAGAAATGTTCAGTAAACATATCAAGGGGAATGCCCGAATGTGGGGAGAACGGGCTGCAGATAATTGCGAGACGTTTGAGGAGTTTAAGTCAGCTTTTTTGGAACATTTTTGGTCCATCGACCGGCAAATTGCTGTTCGGCGGAATTTAATGATGGGAAAACCATACTCGCCGGGTGGTGGCACTCAGCAAAATTTTTTCTTGAAGTGTGTTAATTCTTGTAAACATTTAAGTTCACCATTTAGTGAAGGGGAATATGTGCGGATGATTAGTGCGCGTTTGCCCGAGTCGACACAGCTTGTATTTGTCAGTCACAATATATGTACCATTGACGAGGCGGTAAAGATGTTGGGTCGGCTGGACGAACAAGAGAAAAGTATAAGAGCAAAAGAATATGGGGTGAGGACACCCACACATTACGCGGAGAAATCGCAATCGGAAGGCGATAGAAGTAGTTCACATCAGCAGCAGGAGAGCTACAATCATTTTGATAACAGGAATCGAGGCGGCTACAATAACCGCGGGCAGAGAGGAGGATTTGGACGTGGTCGTGGAACAGGGGGAGGAGGATTTAGAGGTGAATATAATGGACCAACTGGAGACGATTGGCCCCGAGGAGAGTCAGTAAATCAGGTGCAGGTGGCCGTGGTGGAGAGTGTACCACAGGTAAACTAGTGCCTGTCACTGCTTCAGCCTCAGCGGGGACAGGAGACGATACGAGGCTATCAAAAGAAGAACCAGAAGACAATACGAAGGGGGGAGATGAAGATGAGATTTCTAATGAACCAATTACGAACGATCAAGGAGAGGAAAGAGTGATCTGGATGAATGTCGGAGATTATGCTAAACTGTTCATCGCTAAAGCGCGCATTCATGAGGAGAAGAGTGATGACTCGTCAGAAGAGTGGTCAAGTTGGAAGGAGATAAGGTGGTTCGGACAAGAAAAGGCAAAGATAATTTCAGAACTAACTTATAGATCAAATGGAAGAGAAACTGTGAATAAAAATGATGTTTGTGAGCCAGATGATCAGGAGAAGGCCTGTGTGACTGACGACAAAATTGTTAAGAAAGATACTGTAGTAAAAGAAGAAATAAGGTCAGTAGAAGAAGATGGAAGACGGCGAGAAGCAGTCCTTGAGGTGAAAGAAACACTTCAGGAGATAGAAACAGTGAAGCCTGAAACTTTGCCGGAAGGGAATCTCGAAGTGAAACATTGTATGATGGTAAATGAGAACTATCCATTATGTAAAGACACAAAACAGAAGGTAATTAATGGGAAGAAAGAGACTAGGCAGAACAGAGAATACTATGTAAAGCCAGAAGAATGGTATTTGCTGAAAGGAGAAAGTTGGAAGAGGCACAGGAAGAAGTTACGGTTATATGATGAAGCAAAGAATGTAAATAAGAAGAAAGGAGGAGGAAGAGAAGAGAGTTGGAAGAAGTGTAAGAAGAAGCGGGGTTTAATGCTGTTTGGTGAAGGAAGGAATATTGTAAAGAAAAAAGAAGTAGGTACTTTAGGTGGAGGGGGTGAGGTACAGTCTTCAGTTGCCTCACTGCGCATGATGGAAACATCCATGCATAAATGCCTTATCGTTATGGTAGGTTTAGGTTTTCAGGTTGTTTGGTCATCACAATTATTTCTTCTATGGTATTGTACAGTTGTTGTATCAAATGTCTTTTGCGGTTGTGCGCAGATTAGCGACCCGCACACTGTTTGTTTTGGTGTCAGGCACCGGATAGAGGGGCCCACCTCACAGCACTGTCGCATCTACCGCACCTCCAAGCTTTAAGTGTTGCCATGATTTAAGTAAGTTTTCAGTAGTTTCTTGTAACAATCAATTGCAGTCACAATTAGAATGTGTAAGAGGCTGTGTCAATAAGTTAGTGGGGTAAGGACTTTTGGTAGTTGGGTACAGATTGGTGACCCACGTAGTATTAATACACAGTTGCGGAAGGCATTCTTGCTGGTTTGTGTTTCCCAGTAATTTTAGCCCCGAGGCTGGACAATGTACTTAGAAGTGCGGTTTTCCCTTTCATTAAAGTGTTAAGATGATGTAAGTGTGGCGCAGCGTAATGTCAGTTTGCGTCTTTCCGCGTGTGGAGTGATCAGTGTTGGTGTACAACAGTCAGTGAATGAGGCACCTGCCTGAGCAGGGCACACTGTCAGTGCACTGTCGAAGTAAACAAGGCACGATTCAGTGCATGTGTCATACATCAGAAAAAAAGAGAGGAAAAATTGTTTTCAAAATATATTGTAACTCAATTTGTAATTTCTTGGTTATATGTCATGGATCTAAGCAAGGACATATGGACATTGAAAGGTTTGATGATTTGTTTCATGCAGTTTCAGACTGTGTGTGTTACTCTTAATGTGTATGTAATTATGTTAGTTTAAGGATAAGCAAGCAGCCACCCAGACTTCCCTTTATGTTTGGTAAACATTTAATCTTGTATTTTTTTGTAAATGTTTCTATGTATATTTGAACAAGTGTGGTTTGTGATGACAAAAGTCGGTGCTTTGTCAATGCCGACTTTTGCCACATTGTAACGGTGGGGGTGTAACGTAACCATGAACGTTACGGTTATATTTGGAGTGGATAGTGTAATCTGAGAGGTATGTAAGGTCTTTGGCGGTGGGCGAGCGCCGAGCGCGGGGAGTCGAGGAGTCAGTGATTGTCAGGGGTAACGTACGGAACAGCCGGCGGGAGCGGAAGGTTTACGGCAGTGTGTTTATCCCGTGAATACATCGTACGGCCGCTTGGCGTGTGTTCCGTACTAAAGAACACTGTGGGATGTGTGCTAAAGTATATGTTGGACTATGAAGGTTCTTCCGAGTGACCTGATTCAATATAGACTGTGTTTAGTAAACTACTGCAGAATCGGACTATGGCGATTGTTTGTTAATTAGTTTCGAGAATTGTGCTCACTGCTTATTTATCTTTTGACTGTACTTAAATCTGCTATCTTCGGTGATGAAGAAACATTAGTATTATTGTCTGGTGGCATGCTTGTTGACTGTGTAGTCTCAGAGGAATAAATCTACGAAAACTAGTACGCATATGTGTTCTTCTTCTGTGACTTTAATTAACCAATTAGCATAGCCGAAAGACTGGCGACCGCACGGCAAAACGAACCTTTAATTAAAAGAGTAATTAGTGGTGGAAGAAAGATTAAGAAAAATCGTGTTAGGAAGGGTAGCTGCTCCATTGCTTCAACGAACTTTTAACTATACAAACACGAATAGCGCGAGTACCCGTTACAACGTCCTGTGCAGAGCCATAAATTTGAGGTTTTTCCGTGCATGTCAATCGATCTCCCCTAACTTGTATATAGCATTGTCTCCGTTTGTTGCTTGTTAGGACAATCATGATCAAAATTTCAGCTCAGAAACTTAAACATAAGAAACTTCAGCAAGACAAACTGCGGCAGTGTGGCTCAGTGCACTCAGCAGGAACTCGGGCCTCCGTGTATAGTCCGTCGCGATTGCCATTTTTAGGTTTCCCGCAATTATCTATTCGCATGACGGGACGATCTCCAATGTCCGCCTCAAACTACAGATTTCATAAACAAAAAATACACTTATCGCACACACAACATAATATTACACCTTTCGCAGACAGATGGCAACATTTAAATTCGTCGATAAGTGCGCATTTTTACCTGATAGCAGGTGCAAAATGCTTGGCGTCAGCAAGAGCATGCGGTCATAAAATCAAAGCTCCAAATTTTACAATGCCTATGATGAATAAAACTCGAAGGCAGTCGACCCCCTTATGTTGGGAAAAGATGATGATGAACAAGAGTAGATCATTTCGTTTATGAGCCAATTCTGTCATAAAATGATGTGAACTCTTGGAGTAAAGAGAGTTTTCCAGGAGGAACGATCTTTTCAGTTCTCTGGCATCTAACTTCTTAGGTTTTGTTTCAACATTGTCAGGCTTGAAGATTCCTCCCCACATATGGCCGGGAAATCTCCTCGTGAAATATAGCATCTGGAGCTCTCTGCAAGGGGGACAGTGCATTGGGATCTAAAACCTGCCTGATGTAGCGGTTGCTGTTCTGATTGCGCTAAATACGTAGGAGGCGGGATAGCATGTTATTGCCAACTACGCCCCGAAAGACCACACTTGGAGTTCGTTCGCTATGCCGCTCAATAATGCAGTCTAGTTGATTGCTTTCACAACGGTAATCACTGTAGCAAAAGTTGTGAGCGGGACTCGTCCGAAAACACTACATTTTGCCATTAAGCACGCCAGTGACGACGTTGACGTGCCAATTGCAATCTGAGGTGTTGGTGGTTACTGGAACGGTTGTAACGGAGGTCATCTTTGCGGATGCGGATATTTTGGGAAAGCGGAGGAGAAAAAATAAACTTGTAATCATTTAGAATTTAATATTTTATCAAAAATAAAATAAAAATATATTTTTTATGCGAATTCTACATTTTTTCGTAAGTCTATTTCCACAAAATACTACCTTATTGATTTATTTTTTGTCTCGTCTTTCATCAACAAAAACGTGGGATGATTGATTTCACAAGTGACTTAAATTATTTACATAACTACACGCGCTTCTAAAAATCTATCTTTGTCATATGAACGTTCCGCAGTTCGTAGCCCAACTAATTCAAGCGTCAAGCACAAGGCCACACCACCGCAATTATCCGTGACCGCGACCCGTCTTTCCACCGCTATAGTGGCCCATTCACAGTCCAACTTGTAGAACCTACGACGATCCGATTTTCCGAAAAAGGACTCTTGTTGGGTCGTGAAAGGAGTTACAGGACTACACCTAGGACGTGTTGGATGTTGTTTGATTCCCAGACAACCAATACGGGTCCTTGCTGTCCAACAAACTGTGGCGTTGGATCATGATTGGAAGAAACATAGTGCGAGGGTGCGATAAGGACACTAATGTGCGGCGAGAATGTACGTGTGGAAACGATTGCTTGGAATATTTTTGAAACCATAAGATCGAAGTTTCTCTCGGCGTTTAGGATTATTATAGTCTTCTGGGATGACTAGCCGAGTGAGCAGGGTGTTTTCACACGATATTTCGGCGATCGGAATCTGTCGCCATCTTCTGCAGAAGATCAGAAGAAAACACCCTGCTCAATCGGCTAGTCACCCCAGAAGACTATATAAATTTTTGGATCCCTTTAAGTAGCGCGAATGGGTGAGCGCATCCTACGGTAGTTCTACGCGGAAGTCAGTTGGACCGTGAATAGGCCGCATTTTCTTTACAAGAAAGTTCAAACTTGTAAATTCGTCGCTTAGGTAATAACACCATTCAGTTCATTGTTACTTTTACTGCAAGATCGTAAGGGAATTAAAAAAATAAATTAAAAAAAATAAATAAAAAAAAACAGGTTGTTGTTTGCTAATCGACGATGGGCAGAATCTCGTATAAAGAGAAAATAATAATATATATAACAATCTAAATAAAACATTCGCTATACATCTGCATTAAAATTGCGAATACGGAAGTGGAGGTAGGATTTCATGCGAAAGTTCCACACTTGCGGATGCGGATATCCGTTACATCCCCAGTTACTGGTCAATGAATTTTTTTTTACTGCTTAACGTCTCTTAATAGCGAGGTCTTTAGAGACGGGAAAGGATGGGGGGCTAGCAATGGGAAGGAATTCGGCCATAGCCTTTTGAAGGAAGCATCCCGGCATTTGCCTGAAGTGATTTGGGAAACCATGGAATACCCAAATCTGGATGCCCGGACGGAGATTAACGAATGCGAGGCGAGAACGCTAACCGTTACACCACCAAACTCGGTTGGTCAATGAAAGCCGACGCAAAGGCATGAGTGGCACTAGTCCATCTTTTAGCATACAATGTCTAAACGTCGACGCAGACATGTATATACTCAATGCAGTGTTCCATCGTAGAGCCAACACTGGACGAAGCTGTTCTGTCGGTTACGACCATAAGGACAAGACGGAGGTAATCCATTGCTGCGGTCACATTCAGTTCCGGAATAGCCATATTAGCCATGTAGCAAGTGTTAGCAAATGCTACTGACCCCGTGCCTTCTGGGAGCTCTGGGAGCCCCGCGCATCCTGAGGGTAGGGGTTACAGGCCAGATGAGTGACCTTATTTTTTTTTCTTTCTTTTAAGCTCTACCACTGCGCCGGGTCTGCGAAAACCAAGAGCTTCATCTTCACATTTGCTACGGGCCCCGCGCTGTTGAAATCCGGCTCTGGTCACATTATATTGACCATTATCCGCTCGACGCTGTGTACGACCCTTTTCCAATCAATGATTCCACAAACGCATCCCTGTCGTAGTAGCGTGCCCGGTACAAGTAGCCATGACACGGTACGACAAAGCCGTTTCCCGAACACTAATAATTCTGCCACATTTGGGGTCACTCACATGCTGATATTGCGCCCTTTTGCCTTGACGAATCATGCAGGGCACTTTCAGACACGATTCCACTTCTTTGACGGCTCTGCACTAACTGAGGGTAAATTGTTCGGTTACACAAAAAAGGGCGTTACTGGGCCTACATGCACAGCATTTCTCAGCAATCTTAGTAAATTATGGTTTCACTGTTCAACGTCATGTTTATTACTGAACGGTTACAAACTTTAGTATCATGTACAACTTCTAATAAAACTTGCACAACAATAAATGAACACTTATCCTTTGAACAGTTTACTTGTAACATTTTTTTTCGATAGTTTTGAAGTAGAAACCTCAGTGGAGGGTGGTAATTTCAATACTTTGTTGGTTGCTCTTGAAAAATTTAACATTAAGTGTGGCGTTCTTAAAAACGATCTCATGTGTTTCACATCACGTATAGGTAACAAAGCACGGTCCTTACAGATGCCTAGCCATTCTGGTGTGTAATAATCTTCAAAAGAAACTTATTTTCCAACTCTGCTTGGATCATAAATATGAGTGATGTTATGCTGAATCTGACAAATGTGTACCATTTCCGGTCTACATATTTTACTATCTGTATTTCTTTAAAGTTCTGTTCCACAAAATTAAAACTAGATCAGACGTTTGAGTAAAATGCTGTCGCGCTTATGTTCACAGCTGCAAGGCTTTGGAGTCTTTCGACAAAACTAGGTTATGTTGGTGCACTTTTGAAAATGGAACAGTCCAAATTTGAAGGGTAGGTCCAATTTATTACCAATTACGTATTTGTAATAGAATTCACTGTTTTATACGAAGTTCTATACGTTCTGAAAGTATTATGATTGAACATGCGAAAAATTCAATGATAATTTGCGAATTAAATCAAACCATGATTTCACAGGAATCTCAAAGGATCGACATAAAGTGAGGAACCTAAATATTCTTTGACAACAATATTCATCTTTGTGGGTACAACGCAGAATGCTTCCCGTTACGCTGTTGCCCAGCAGAAAATTTATATTGTGCTTCAATAACGCTACATTCGTATCTATAAACTGGCCTAGACTGATGTGCTCATTGATCTTTCCTAACGGAATATGATTCATTTGTTCGTTCCCGTGACCTATTTGACCCATTGCAAAGATTCATGCTCGGGGTAAATAAAAACATCAAACAAAATACTGGGGGGAGGGGAAGAAAATGAAACATCAAAGATGTTGATAAGAAACCTGAACAGAGAGCTGAGACGAGATAGTAATGTATGAAGCAGCTTCGTCACGAAATTGAATTATACCGGAAACACGGACATCATACTTATAATGTAGAAAACACAGGCTAACGGAGTTCTACAAGATATAAATTAAAAACAAAACTACCGGCGAAGAGTTGTATGAACTTGCACCACGAGAAATTCAGCGGGTCGATAGTGAATGAAGTGAAAAAAAAGTTATCGAAATGATAGCTGAAGACATGAGTTACTGACCATAAAGTTTCAAAAGCAGAGACAGTATTCCAAGACAGATTCTAAGATCAGGATTCGTGATTTTGTTACTAAAGCATCGAGAACGAAGACGGTGAGCAAAGCAAAAATTGAAGGATACAGATTGTAGGGAGTATGTGTTGTAGTGAGTGTATGGAGAGAAAAGTTGGAACAGGATACAAAGCAGTACCCCATCAGACCAACAATACACTAATGATAAATGCGCTTAAGTACAAATAGTTAAAAACCTAAGATTCCTGATAGTGAGGAATAGTATGCATGTGAATCTAGTTACAGCGTGGTTCTGACCGAGCATATTTTTAGCACGGGACTAGGCAGCTTTCCTAGTTCTAAACTGGTGTATGATCCTTAAAGACAGTTGGCTACCTGTGCCTTGAATATTGTCGAGGACCGGAGCGAGTGCGTCAGACGCGCCGTTTCCCACAGCATCCCTCACATCCTGCCCCGACAATGAGACCGTCCTCGGAGGAGGAGGGAGCGGGAGTAATCGGGACGCCCCCGCCAATCACTGGCGGTTCTCACTGCATTCGGCTCGCGGCACGGCTCAGCTGCTCGGTGCATCTCGCCGCATGTGGACATACGACACCTTCACGCTCTTTAATTCCTCTATGCCTTGGGGTGGGGGAGGGTCGAATTCGTTGAACAACTATCGGCCATTACCAGAACATACCTGTCTGTTAAATGGAGTGTTTGTGTACCCAATCAGATACAATTATTTTAAAAAGTAACCAAGATTAAAAGCAATGGCGAACCCCCATTATTCAAATCATTCGGGGGATATCAAAGAATTCCTTATTTTAAAGGATCTAAAATCGGAATCCAGCAATAGCAACACAGAGCGTTATAGTTAATGTCTTCAAAAAATTTTGTTATATTTACACACATGTTCGTTACATAGCACAAACTTTTCAAAGAGAGACGAGAAGATGATTAAGTTGACCTACGATCAAATTCTGTAAAACTTTTCCACGAGTTTTAAAGTATTCCTTACTTTTGTTTTCAATTATAATGGTATACTCAATAGTAATTATAATCTCGAGCTCGTGCGGTGAGTAGAATTCTTATTAATCGTTTGAGTGAGGCACTCCACGAAACTTTTTTTTTTTTGCTGGCATCAGTTTCGAAATGGTTTGATACAATCCTCCATCCTTTCCTATCTTGCGCTAAACTCATCATACCACTTACAACCTATATCTTCAATTATCTGCTTCTTATATATTATCTTTGTCTACGTCTACAGTTCTTTCCTTCCACTGTTCCCTCCACTAACAAATTAACCAGTTTTGCATGTCAAAATGTGACCACCATCCTGTCTCTTATTTTCCGTAGGACTCTTACACAACATTCTTTGCTCACCTATCATTTCCAAAACACGTTCATTTCCCACTTTATCTGTCCACTTAATTTTCAGAGTCTGTCTATAGCACCAAATTTCAAGTAATTCAATTTTTGTAAAGTGCTGTGCAGAGTTTTAAAAAAGTTCTTTCTCCACCAAATACCACCAGTATTATAGAAAAATAAAAGCTACTATAGTTCACCAGCTCCAATTTTATACCTTGTTCCAAAATTTTTGGTATAAAAGCTAATATGTACCATGATCGCTAAACAAAGATATTATCTAAAAGAAAAAGTAAATAAATAAATGAAAAAAAAGTATTGATGGATGGAAAAATCGCCAACATTTCCGATGGAAACTACTTTGAAAGGGAACATATCAATATTGACAATTTAAAAACTAAAAACAAATTGTAAAAAATTAAGAAAAAAAATCGTTACAATTTTCTAACCAGACCTTTCACCGAAATATGCAATACAGCCACTGATATGAATCAGTTGTGAATTTTATACCTACAGGAAATTCAGTAGCGTTTCAAAAAGCTCCGTATTAAAAACAATTATTACACTGAAATGAAAATTAGCTATCCGGATTTAGCTAGATTAGCATTTTAACATTACCAATGCTTGAAATTCTGCCATTACACCACCAATTGCGAGCCAAAATTCTTTAGCGTTCTCTGACCCTACCAATTAGGCGAGAGTGACGAATAGCAAATACATGCTTGCTTCGAATATTGATTTAAGCTTACCCAGTAGCTTTTGTATTTATTTTTAAAACAGTGTTCAAATTCGGGTTTCTTGAAACGTTAATCCAACGATCAAGGAATCTGCAGGAGAGACAAAACAGAATTCGATGTGGTAACAGTTTATCCGTCTAGGTGACAAACTGCCGGAAATATTAGCCTGCAGCAAATCGAAGTCGAACACAAGAAGCAAGAACAACGGTACTCTAATGATCCGTTAGCCGTGTAACAAGGCAACGTTCAGACAAAATTCCTCTCGACAAACTTCAACATATAACAGAAAAATTGTGCTGGATTAGAGGAACAAGATAGCTGCAAAAACACAAACGGCACTTACGAGCAGCTCACAACGTAATATTCAAATAACACTTCATTTAAAATATCTAAGTTTTTATTTTCACTGGCTTTTAAAATGATGATAGCTAAATATCTGTGTGAAAAAAAGTGTTCCTCTTTCATTCTACTACAAAATCATTAATCCCGCTATTCATCGTATACCATTCGCGAAATTTTCACACAGGCCACCTAGTATGATTATTTTGCATTAGCATTAATTTAGTAACTGAGAAACACTTTAGCCAACGTAACATACTTCAGTTTGGAGGTAGTAGTTTCATGGTCAACAGAGCGTATGGGGAAATATTTTACCCGCCTATTAAGACTGAAGCTATTGCAAATTCTATATTTCTGTGAGCCCACGTTCTTGAACTTAGCAACTTACGATGAATAAGTTAACATTTATCAGTTTTAAAATTTATAGAGCTGAACTTGTTTAACCAGCGTGTGTGTTAAATATCCAAAAAAATTTGCAGACCAGTCACGAAGATAAAAACAGTAACTGGATCGTATAGGTGTTAAAAGATTCAAGAAATAATTTTTAGCACATACGTTTGGAATCCATTCACTTGCTTGGAACAAACTGCTTCCTTTGCCTAAGTTCTTAAAGGTGTACTCTGAGTTAATAAACATAATCAACCTTTTTTGGTTGTTGTTTTGCTTTATCGCATTGAGGCTAGAAAGAACTAGAGGCGGATTTATAAAATTGTGATAACTATTTTTAATTAGAAAGCGTTCAAACATTCTGCAAGCGTTATTTAAAAAAGATACGATTTCCCCGAACTCCTGCGGAAACAATCAACGGACTAAAAATAATATACACGAGCTAGGCAAGTACATGAAACGCAAATACTGTTACAATATATAAGAAAAGTTCAGACTGTTAAATGTATTTTTCCCCGTTTCGTAAATTTGGTATTCGTATCATTTCAGAGTAGTTTATCTCACATGTTTCTGAAGATGTAGATATGGAGCAGAAAATGAATCTAAAAAGAAACACCTGGGAGCTGACCTTGTCACCAAACTTCGTGTGCATTGTTTGCGTAAAGTATGGAGGGGAGGGGGAAGCTACGAGATGGGGGAAGGAGGCTAGAGGGGGCTGTGCGCGAACAGCTGCTCGTCAGTTCCTGTCGACGAGAAGTCTGTGCAACAGTGCATTTGGTAGTGTTACGAACATCACGTTGTTAGGCGCAGTTTGTGATTGTGTTCGTAAATAAAAAGAATACACTAGTGTGGTATCTAAGACAAAAACGGTGAGCTTACGAGAGTAGTGCTGCGGAAGGTAAAATTATTTGTAGCTCTCTACATGATCAGTTTAATCGATAAAGTCTCGGTATAGAATGCAAGCCCTTGGTCTGCCAACGGAATTAAATGTAGACAATGAGGAAACAGCTATGTACATGGCAAGGCACAACGCACGAAACGTTCAGCTTATGCGTGACACGGATCTTTAAATGGTTTCTCGTACTCCGTATGTGCTTTGGAGGCGGTTGAAAGGTTATGATGCATTTATGTTCGCAAACAAGTTTTAGAAGAATATCTTGTAAAAGTTCGCTCCATTATCTGCATTTCAAAGTAAACAGAATTTATATTTGCATTTAGAGGCAAAATTTGGATGTAAGTTTCTTTGTTCGACGAGAAACAAAAGTAGACGCGAGTTGTACTGCTTGAGGCAAAATTTTAAAATAGCAATCAATTATTCATTCCGTCGAAATTGGAGGAGCTCATTAGTATTGAGAATAGCAAAGATGACAACTTTTCAGAATGATATACCTATAGTGAAAAGTTACAAGAAATTTTTTAAAAAGGTGCAATACGTCGATAAGGAAAACAGTGGGTAACGAAGGAACGTTCATAAACTTTTGAAGCAATCGTGGGAAAATATTTTAAACTGCACTAATCTACTTAATACAATTAATATATATTAAATATCCTTTATACCAATTAACAATAGCAAATTATACAAGCGTGGAAAACACTTCAATAAGCACTAAAGTCCATTATGCCAATCTGCAGCAAATACCAACCACTGCATAGCAAAATACCTCTAAGTAAGCATCACATTAATAAAGCAACATTCCATAAGATACCTAAAGACAAATAATAATATGTACTTCAAATTTAGTTTAAATGTTTCTCAACACATCCACACAGGAGCTACGACTTAGATCAGAGAGAAAGCAAGCTCCTAATACTAGCAGTACCGTACTAATTAAATTTCCCAAATAGCTATTTATATTATCAGAGGTCAGATCTCTGACCCAAATTCAATAAAACACAGTTTTCTAGCCACAAGAAATCTACTGCATAAACCTGGGCATTTATTCCTGAACAAGTTCTGTTATAGGATTTGTAGTAATAATGAGTTACTACTAGGACTACTTTCTTAACACCATTGGTTCAGGACAAAGAATACACTAATTCCAGTAACAGTGAACACAGTAGGCAAAAAAGTACTACAAGCATGATGTTATTAGTACCTAAAATAATATTGTATGGCTATAGCTGGACCTAATGTCTTTTGAACTGAATAATACAGTTTGTTATATATCACTGCTTGGCAAATTAGAAAAGTCTGAAACAAATGGCTCTTTGAAACTCATCACACAGATCAGACCCAACAGAACTGTGTGACAAATCAAAAACGTCATCAGGTCGCAGGACCACATGCATTTATCTACTTATCACACAAATGGAAGAAAATACTACCACTGGTATTGTTTTCACAGCTTGGAATGCAAAAACAACTAGTGACATCCAAGTTTTATAACAATTACCTCTGGGCTTTCTCTGTAGCTATCGTTCTAAAGATGTAGGTACAACGATTTTAATTTTTGCCTTTAATGATTCTTTTGTGCCCAATAAAAGATCAAATTGTGTTTTTCAGTAGAAAAGGAGTTTCTGAACTTGAGCATTTACAACGAGATGTATTTGTGAACATGCAGTACTTGAAACTAAACACAAAATATCTAAAAATAAATTTAGTAGGAATTTCAAAATTTTAAACTAAAGCTTTAAAGTATAAACACAACCATTTTAAACATTATGGGCCAGAAATATCATTTATATGGTAAGAGCAAAGAGAATGAATACGAGAAAGGGGGGGGGGGGAGAAAGGCTAGGGACAACATTCTCATGTAAATAAAACAATTCATGTTACACATTAAAACATAAGAAAACTAGTTTCAAATCATTAAAGAAATAGAAAACTGTTTTAAGTATAATTTCAAGGCTTAGACATCAGGGAGTGTATCAACCACATACTATCTCACCATATTCAAAACTTTGGTCACACCATTGCTTGGATATAATGGTGTAGTATGGAACCCATAGGTATCAAATACACGAGTTGTGGGTGGCACAAAAAAGGGTTAGATTTGTCTTTGGAAGTTATCACAGAACACAATTAGTAACTGATTGATATAGGATCTGAAATTGGGTTCTTTGGATGAAGGAGGCTAAAGAGTGTCATCGGAGTGTAAAAAAGATATACTGGTAATGAGGCATGGAAAGATATTGGTGTACTTGGAAGGGAAGAGATGACCATGACCACAAGCTGGCACTCTACTTCAGGTATAAGGGAGTGGAAAGGTTTTCTTTCCTAGGTAAGGTAATCAGGGATTGGAATAAATTACCAGGGGAAATGAGAAATTTACCACAAACACTGAAAGAATTTAAAGTTCAAATCACTAGAGGACAAAAAGTAGGTGGGAAAAGGGGAAATTGGTTGTGCACTCCATCACAAACTAATGTTACCTTTTTTTTAATCTGATGGGAGAACTGAAACAATTTTAATGTAATAGCTCAATTTAAACCTCAGTTTTTGATTGAGATCAGAAAGAATTTATGTCTCATAATTATCATTATACAACACAATAAACACTGCATAGTGCATCACTAATAAGCCGAGAAAAAAAATGTATTTGCAAGATGGAAAACATTCATTAACTCAAAAAATTATTCCATATTGTTCAATATTTGCTTAATATACGAGGGGGTACCCAAAAAAAAATATTTTTTAAAAGCAATATATTTTTAAAAAATTATGAAATAACCTTATCCCCTTCAAAATACTCTCAATTACTACAATTACATTTGTCCCACCGGTGCTTCCACTGTTTGAAACATTTTCTGTAGTCAACTTTAGAAATGGCTGACAGCTTCTCCCTTCGTTTCCCCCCCCCCTTCCCCTTGACCTCTTCAATGTTGTCTAATCCATCTCCTTTCATGTGTGGAAATAAGAAAAATCACACAGAGCCCAGAACCATGCCATTTTTAGCCAAAAATTGGCTAACAGAGATAGCTGTGTGTGCAAGAGCATTGTCGTGGTGGAAGAAAACTTCAAAATAAAAGGTTTGATTGACAGTCTGATGTGGGGGAACAAGCTCTGAATTCACTATGCCCTTGGCATCAAAAAAGCAAATGAGAATTCTTTTGATGTTTGACTGATGACAAATTCTTGGACGGGTTGACACTGACGTCTTCCACTGGCTTGACTGTTGCTTTGTTTCTGGGTCGTAACCAAGGCACCATGACTCATCACCAGTAATAACCTTTGACAGAAAATCTGGATCAATTTCAAGATGGTGTTTCAAAGCACAACATTTTTCAACTCAACGTTCTTAGAGCCCGAGGAACAAACTTGTCAGCGATCCTTTTCATACCCAATTCTTCGGTTAAATTTTGCTGAACCGATCTCCAAGATAACCCACTAATCTCTGACAATTAATCAACTGTCTGAGAGCGCAAGCTCTCGAATTTTTTCAACATTTTCGTCGATTCGGGCAGTTGGACATCCAGAAAGAGGTGTGTCATCAATCGACATCTCTATTCTTAAACTGAGCAAACCATTCGTACATGAGTTTTTCTCGTAGCATCATCTTTGTAAGCTATTTTCAACATTATAACAGTTTCAGCAACATTTTTACTGAGTAGAAAACAAAAATTTACAGCTGCATGTTGTTCAGTTAAACTTGCCATCATCAAAAACCAAACAATAACAAAACAGTGCTAGCAAAAACAATCACTGCAGATTAACAGAACAAGCCAGGTCGACAACACAGGCAGCCCTGAACTGACAATGAGTTGTGCTACAAACACCTAGCGGCAAAAACACGCACTGCATAAGCTTCACCCACGGCAATGCTATTTGTGTTATTTTTGGGTACTCCCTCTTAAGTCAGATGCCACTAACATAATGTGCAGTTTGAATTCAGTAACTACTTTATAACAGAACGTGACCGATTTACATTACAGGCTTCTACATCATACAGAGGATAATAGTGGTGTTATGTGACGTGAAATCTGAGCATCGTTATCATGTCTGTACTGTGGATGTGGGTGTTGTTAATAGTTGCTGCGTGTGAAGCCAGTTTTCCGCCAACCCTCTCTGCTAGTGACCAGATCCGTTCAGATATCACAGCACTCATTGTTGATTTATGGAAAGATGTGAGAGATCCACGATGGGTGGCAGTTGCTGATGAAACTCTTGGGGGAGCAGACACAGAGTTACTAAGAGCATTTCAAGTACTAGGCGACAGGCTTGAAGCAGTTTCACCAAATGTCCAGGTGGCTCCAGCACTTTCATCACTGTGGGCTTGGGCAAGAGCAGAGTCTGACATAGTAGCTATAGAAGGGCTGTATCGCACCTTCAGACATTACCAAAAGGGACCACCAAGGTCACAGTTGACCTGGACAGACATGGCAACAACTGTACTTCATGATCCAACACGATCAGTCCCCAGGGCACTTAGCAGCCTTCACAATGTCACACTTGACTCTAAGGATGGTGACCTATTTCAGCAATCTCTCCAGGTATTGTGGCTTCCATTCTATTATCAAAGGCAAGATTTGCAGAGTATTGCCTTCAATCAATATGCAGAAATCATTTGTAAATGAATTTAAGTGTTCTATTGCACCTTGCAGTTCAGAATAAAATATTACTTAATGTATAGCTATGATTTTAAGTTTATCAATAATTTTTTATATATATATTTTTGCAAAATGAATAATGTAATTTATTTTACCAATACTATAGTACCTGTGGCACCGAATTTTTGGTAAATAAGTAGTGGGTCACACGCATCTTTTTCTGTAAGAAAATATCGTTTTTCAGGAAATTAATTCAAACACTTGCAGTTTCCAACAATCTCCACAGTTGGTCATCTACAACTTGTACAGTTCTGTTACCCTAACAGAGCTTAAAGGTTATGCAATGATGCAGTTCTCATGGATGTTACTACGATTATATGGCAAAGGTAAAACTGATATTTGACAAAGTTACAGAAAGTCAAGTAGAAATGAGTTATCACTTTTTAGAAAGTAGTCTGAAAATGAATGTTCTGAAATGATTTTTTGTTTTGTTTTTGCTGTACAGGGAATTTTACTCTTGAGGCAGAGCTTATGCACCAAACATATGAACAGAGGGCAGCAATGAAACTGCAAGCAGCTCAGACAGCCATGAAATTTGCCAGTCGCCAGATGTGGCAATGTGATCCACATGAACATGAAGAAGGCAAAACATATGAGCAGCTTACTCGTCTGTTGCAAGGCCACATTCAGAATGAAGTGGATATGAATACTGAACGATCCTGCAGCGAGAACTGTGCGTATTACACATATGCTAAGGACCCTGGCTGTTACGACGGTCGTGTCTGTGGCCGTTTGCCTAGATGTGCAGGAAAACTACACGATTGCCGCTTTATTGATTCAGATATGTGGGTTTGTCAGGCAGTAAGTAATCAAAAAAAAATCTTAATAAACAGAATATCTAATTTAAAATAACATTACCGTAGCAATATATAAAATGATTCTTAAGGGACCAACTTAGTCATAAACTTTCTATATTTGACTCTAGAATGAAGCATTTTACTGAATGTGTTTTTCGTAGGATAAGAACTCTGGACGTCGATATGAAGGGGTTCGTTACGAGAATGGGCGTAGACTTGGCCGTTATGGCAGCTGTCCCAATGAATTTAAAGTTGACAGTTGGTGGCGATGGCTCTTTTGGCATTGTTCTTATTGCTTCTGCCTATGTGATGAACAAGGGCCGCATTCGGATCGATTCTTTAATTTAAGACCTGTGATAGCTGACACAAACAACAACATGTGAGTGCACCCACATGAATTCTTAGCATTTCTGAGACTTGTTACTATGCAATAGACTAAGTGCCTATGAAATTCAGTATTCGAGCATCAAATTATTATTATTTTTTCACTGTAGGGTAATTACTGGAATGAGATTTACAAAAGTAAAACGTGTCATTCATTTGCAAATAAGAGAGGGTGTCCTAGAACCCCTTGGAGGAATAAATGCATCTTCAATACGTTGGCGACCAGTTGATGATTACAGCATCACTGATCCAAATGTAGAAAATGGAAAAGATTACAAAACTCTAAGCTGGGAACAAAGAGCTATTGATCTTGATGACCTAGAGGCACCATCAGGCCATGTACTAACAGGTAATTACTGCCTTTCAGAACAGAATAAATTTACAAGTCAATATTTCCTACAAAATATGAACTACTTTTGTTTTACAGGCGTGAGATTCCGTCCAGTTGGGACTCATTTGAATTTGGAAATTATGGTTTCACCATTTAATTTCACTTCTGGAATGCTCATCAAGCCACAAGAACAAGCCATGTGGATAAGTAATGACAACACTGATGTATCCGAAAAACCAAGGTACGTGTGTCCAACAGGATTATTTACTTTTTAAAAATACTAAAAGATATCTTGTTAAGAAAGAAATCTTCTTTACACAGGAAACAATTACGCATAACAAATCCTGATGTTCCAACAAAAGCTGTAGCTGGTTCTGTACCAGATTCTCAATCAGACCAGTTTGTGGTATTTGATCACTCTGATATCAACACTGATGCTGCACAAACCACCATTCCTTTCATAGACTCTCAACTTGTGGAGCCACAGCCTCCTGCATTGCTAGCTGGGGCAGGTATTTACCACAAAGGATCACCTGGCTATGGAGGATTTGTAGCTCCTAAATTAATTACATATGACTACGGGAAACATATGAAAACAGAATTTCCAGAGTGAAAGAAGGCTGAGCGACTGATTAGCGTGTCTTAAGTGATACACCCACTGTACAGAATTACCTAAATAAGACATTTACACAGACTTTTAAAAATACAGGCAATTACCATTTTCATGTCATTGCCATATTCAAAAGAAATGTTGGCAACAGAAAAAATAGTGATTTAGAGTTCTTTCTCTTGATCTTTACTTCACTGAACTGATATGAAAAAGTCTTCTTTGAAAGAGATTTGTAAAAATGATCTGATTGATCAGTGTTCTTGTACAATAGACTAATATTTTTCACACTACCACTCATTGTTTATGTAATCTAAGGTTATCAAGTAAAGGTTTTACTAAGAATATGAATTTTTTGTTTTCTAGTTTACTACTTACATCTATCTCCATTACTAATATAAGACAGAAGACAAATTTTACTATTTTTCATCCGTATAAAGTATGTCTGGATGTTGAAGCACTTGGGACTGAACTTTGTGCTAATTTGATCATGATATTCTCTTTATTGAATTGTTTTTGATTCAGAAAGTGATAACCATTCTAGCAAAATAAAATAACATTTCCTAAAATCTGTAATCATAACTCAAACCTGTAAAGTTGAACTTGGAACAGAAATTAAAGATCCGAGAGAATGCTTTTAATTATTATTCACATTTACAGCAATTTTAATTTTACAACAATTAGAATAGTTTAAAAAGTAAGCAATGTATAATAATTTACTCCAACTTAAAATTATAAAAGAAATTTCACACTGATAATAGTATATACAATATTTGCACAAAACAGGATTTATCTACAGATCAGTTCCTTTGCTGTATTATGACTTACATTCCTCCCTACTATTCCATCTTATGCTTGAGCACCTGGCCATCCTCAATAATTTCCTAAGTCAAAAAGGTCTACACCATATGTTAAAAACATGCTAAGCAGGTTGCAGTAAAGGTCACAGTAGGTGTGACATAAAAGCACAAAGTTACAGGCAAGCACATGCCAAGAAGGTCACTTGTGCCATGACTATCGACCCTCGCCATGATATTGATGAGAGAACATAATATAATTTTTTTTTTCTGTCTGTGCATGAGGCAAAAACAAATGAATGGGTTGCAATGAAACTTGCCAGTTATGTAGCCTTTTTTTTTTTTTTTTTTTTTTTTTTTTTTTAGCTGTGCAAGCAGCATTAGGATCACTGCAGGGCAGACCCATTTTCTAAGTTATACCATATGATAAAATTGCAGGAAAGCTGCAATTGTATATTAAATTTATTTCAAATAGAGTAATTGCAATGTTAACCAAAGTGCCAAAAGTGTAAAATTTAGAAATTTTGTCTCGCTGCAAGTCAGTTCGTGCATCACGCAGAAACTTCGACAATTTTTACGTAAACTGCACATATATCATTGCATAGCATATAGGATACTTTTTATACTGATATGATACAGAGCCTAAAACTGAAAAATTAGATTACCCCCCCCCTCTTGCTGTCAAGGTATCATGCAGAAACTAATGGACTTCAATAAAATGTCATACCTGATTAATACTGTATTTCATCTATGATGCAGAGGGGAAAACCATAAATTTTGGAATTTTTGTATATCCACTGAATAGTGTCAGGTGAGTGGTCAGATGGCCAGTTGGTTAAGGCACGTTACTGGGACATGGAGAATCCCCAGTTTGAATCGCAGTATTGGCTGAAATTATTATAGGCCTTACAATTGTTCCACCTGATACTGAACAATAACTTTTTCTCCTTAGAGGGCAAAATTTACCATCTGATTTGTGGCATTGCCAGGGGCACCCATATGGCCTACTCTTACGTTACCCTCTTTCTAGGACTCCGGGAACAGTCATTCATGGATAAGGTCCACAAGAAACCCTTCTTGTGGGTCAGATTCATTGAAGAAATTTTCATGATCTGGGCACCTGAGGAAAACAACTATCTCATCCTCAACAGCCTCAATACCACTAACACTCTGAAATTCACATGAACCTATTCCCAAACACGAGCCACTTTCCTGGATGTAGATTTATCCCTCTTGAATGGTCACCTCAACTCATATGTCCACATCAAACCGACCAAACTACAACAGTACCTTCATTATGACAGATGCCACTTTCAACACTCCCTCCCCTATTGCCATGGAATCGGTGGGAGATACAAATCTACTAACAAGCAGGCCCTTGCGCTGTATTCCAGAAACATCTTCCACACTCTGATATCCCACAACTGCCCACCAAATTTAGTTCACAAGCAAGTTTCGCATGCCACATCTCAACCTATCAACCATCCCAAACCCTCGAAAATGTTCTGTTTTGGTCCCCCAGTAGCTTCCAGGACTGGAACCAATTAATAGAGTCCATTGACATGGGTGCATTTCCTTCGAGCTTGTCCTGAAATGAGAACCCACCTACCAAAAATTCTCCCTCACTTGTATAGAACCTACTTCAGTAGACCTCCGAACCTCAGCCTACTCCTAATCCAGAAACATGAAACACCCTTCTTACAAGACATCCCCAAGCCTCTTTTCCTTGTAACAGATCTCGATGAAAATTGTGCAATAGGAATACTGCCTTCACCACCTTAACCAACCCAGTAATCAGGGAAAGCTTACCCATCGTAGGACTTGCACATGCGTATCCTCCCACCTAGTATATAAGCTCACCTGCAACCATTACCCAGTTTCATACATAGGTTTTCCACAAATTTACTGCCCATCAGAATGAATTGACACAGAGAAACGATATTTAAGCAGAACCCTGACCATCCAGTATCTTATTATGCCACTAAGCATGATACCAACAATTTCAATTCTTGCTGTGAAATCTTCACAGGAGCGCAGCCAGATAGTGTCGTAAAATGAAGACGTTTCGACAACCTGCTAAGTTGTCTTCATCATGTCTATTTTAGATATTATTGCTTGAAATCACAAAACAGACTGGCTTAGCTGCCGGCGAAAATCTAACTCCGTGTACTGATGATTGCCAGGACGCCCAATCAGCGCACGGCGGAACTGGAATGCGCGATCTGCCAACTGAGGGTATTAATGATGCGGACTGCATATGCAGCCATACCTGGTAACCCATCCAGGTACTCACCACGCCCAACGTTGCTTAACTTGTAACCAGATGTGCTGACGAACTTAATCCACGGCGGCAATTGGATCCATTACGCCTTGTTGAGAAGATTTCTCTCGTTCAAGACGTAGATCACTAATAATCCAGGCTTCACTCAAGAACAGACCGCTGTCCCTATTGATGTTATTATCGTTCACCTGTATTTCCAATGTTTACCAAATTACTGAGTCTCAGGATGAAGAGACTCTGGCCAGCACCATCGTTTTATCAAACACTATCTTATGCTCTTCATCGAAAGCATGTTCGGCTATTGCGGACTTTTCCACTTGTACCAGCCTTATGTGTCATTTGTGCTCGGTAATACGTTCAGCGATTGTTCTGACTGTCTGTCCTATATTCACAAGGTATGGAATAAATTCCAGGAATTCTTAGACCTAAATCATCCTTAACCGAACGAAGCACATCACTTATCTTTGCGGGCAGCCGAAGACACATCAGATACTTGGAAATCTGGTAAGTTGGTGACCCAATAGTACTGACGATCGGAAGTAAAGGAACATCCTGTTTGTGTATCTTGGTTAAACCATAAAGTCTAGGAGGACTCGCGGCACGTGGCCTAATTCTCTCAATAACTTCCTTTGGTAGATCGGCATTTTTGACAAGGGCCATTGACTTCTTCACAACTTTAACGTTCGGGTCAGCATTCAACAGTACATAAGACACGTCATTAAGGAGACTCGTCACCTTTGTGTTATATTGCTGTATAGAAAGAACAGTAGAGTTACCTTTATCTGCTGGTAAAATGACTGTCATCCCTGCGACGTAAGGCAACTATTGCTTTACTCTCAGCGACAGTGATATTATTTCTTGGCGGTTTAGCCCTCTTCAAAACTCGACAGGTCTTCCTCCGAATTTCTTCGGCTTCTTCACTTGGTAAGCAGCGCACAGGCTGTTCTTACGAATAGATTATCTCCTTAATGGGTATGCGCCTAGGCACAGGAGTGAAATGGCCAACACAGAAGTAGTTGCATCATGAAGACGAATACCGGTTAGGGTGAATACAGAACGAACAGACTACGCAGGTTTGCCGCCTTGGTCTGTTCCCGCCAACCAGTTGTATTTGGCGATATGTGTTGCTGTAGTTTTCTCAAGTTCCAGGTTCATTTGAGCAGACGTTACTGTGTCCACCCAGTCCCAAGAACAAGGGGAGAGTCTTGTCGACAGCAAAAGATGACAAGAAAACAAGGACCGAGTGTTGCGGTCCAACTCAAAGCACATGAATCTGATGTGCTCCCGAAGAAGGGAGGGGCTGCCTCGACGTGATATTTTTTTAGGGCCAATGCTGTCAATATGATTGATGTTTCACCGTAGTGAAAAGAGACACGATATCATGGCCTCGGCACCTCAAAAGAAATGTCAAGGAGCTAAGCAGTCTTGCTTTCTTCTTGCGCAGTTTCTCAAACTGTTGAAACATATCCTTCCAGTAAAGATGTCTAATGTAAGAGTGGAGACTTTCCCGGCATATTGATGCAGTGAAATCTTCACGGGAGTGCAGCCGGATAGTGTCATAAAATGACGACGTTTCGACAACCTGCTCGGTTGTCTTCATCAGGTCTATTTTAGATATTATTGCTAGAAATCACAAAACAGACTGGCTTAACTGCCGGCAAAAATCTAACTACGTGTGCCGATGATTGCCAGGATGCGCAATCAGCGCACAGAGTAACTGGAATGCGCAATCTGCCATCTGAGGGCATCAATGTTGCGGACTGAGTATGGAGCCATACCTGGTCACCCATCCAGGTACTCACCATGCCCAACATTGCTTAACTTGTACCTGGATGTGCTGGACGTGATTCACAGTCATTTCTAGCCAAGTACAGCAGACCTCTTTGATCATGTACTTACTTCCACTTATTTCATGTATGGAGGGAAGTATTTTGAACAATCCTATGGGGTGGCCATGGGGTCTCCGCTTTCACCGGTGGTGGCTAACCTCTACAGCGAAGCTTTTGAAGAGATGGCTCTTGAGAGTGCTACCCTAAAACCTACATATTTCTATCGCTACGTTGCCTGTGGCCACACGGTATGGAAGCGTTGGGTGAATTCCTTGACCATCTTAATGGGATCCATCCCAACATACGGTTCATGAAAGAAGTTCAGAAGGAAGGGTGCATCCCGTTCTTGGACATCTTAATCAAACGCAAACCTGATGGATCATTGGCACATAGTGTGTACCGCAAACCCACCCACACAGAATGTTACTTGGGTGCAACCAGTTACCATCACCCGGCACAACGCGACTCTGTATTGAGCACATTGGTACGCAGAGCAAGAGCCACTTCCGATCGTGAGAGCCTACCAATGGAGTTGAAACATCTAAGGACTGTTTTTGAACAGCATGGGTACTCTCGGCGACAGATAGAGGTTGTTTTTTTCAGAAGCCACCAAGACCACCGACTGAACAAATTGAACCACCAAAACTCTTGCCTTTCGCCACATGCCGGTAACATGTCCTGAAAGATTGGAAGGCTCTTGGTGCGGTCTGGTATAAAAAGCATTTTTTGGCCGCCCGCCAAGATACGTGACGTGCTTCGTTCGGTTAAGGATGATTTAGGCCTAAGAATTCCAGGAATTTATTCCATACCTTGTGAATGCATCAAAGTTTATATCGGACAGACAGTCAAAACGATCGCTGAACGTATTACCGAGCACAAACGATACTTAAGGCTGATACAAGTGGAAAAGTCCGCAATAGCTGAACATGCTTTCGATGAAGAGCATAAGATAGTGTTTGATAAATTGGTGGTGCTGGCCAGGGTCTCTTCATTCTGGGAATCAATAATTCGGGAAGCATTGGAAATACAGCTGAACGATAATAACATCAATAGGGACAGCGGACTGTACTTGAGTGAAGCCTGGAGACCAGTTATTAGGGATCTACGTCTTGAGCTTGAGAAGGGCGTAATGGACCAATTGACGCCATGGATTAAGTTCGTCAGCACATCTGGTTACAAGTTAAGCAACGTTGGGCGTGGTGAGTACCTGGATGGGTTACCAGGTGTGGCTGCATATGCAGTCCGCATCATTAATACCCCTAGTTGGCAGATCGCGCATTCCAGTTCCGCCGTGCGCTGATTGGGCGTCCTGGCAATCATCGGTCTGCAATATTGATACTCTCAGTTGGCAGATCGTGCATTACAGTTCCGCTGTACGCTGATTGAACACCCTGGCAATCATCGGTACACGGAGTAAGATTTTTGCCGGCAGCTAAGTCAGCCTGTTTTGTGATTTCAAGCAATAATATCTAAAATATACCTGATGAAAACAACCGAGCAGGTTGACAAAATGTCGTCATTTTATGACACTATCTGGCTGCACTCCCGTGAAGACTTCACTGCATCAATACGCCGGGAAAGTCTCCACTCTCATATTTCAACTCTTGTTTTCTGTCCAATTCATCAGACTCCTCTCAGACAAAAGTAGCATCTCTGAACTGTAAACTGGCTTATCAGAATTAATTTGACACCAAACAGCTGCCAGGTTTTAATTTAAGATAACACCAGTAATTTCCCTTCTTTTCTGCCCATTTCCCCACACACTATCTTTTAACCACTGCTCACCAGAGATAATCTGCGAGTAGTGTGTAATTAACATCTTTGGTCTTTAAAAACTTTTTGCATATATGTTTTATATTCATATAAAAGATTTTTCCACTTGTCCACGACTTGTTCCCGGGATAGTTTACAATTTTGATTTGGGAAGCACGAGCCACTGGTCAGTGTTACAAACATTTAGTTAGTTGCTAGTCTCTGTCAGGCAGCTACCTCACACTATTGTTGAAGAAGGGAATGAGCCCTAAACGTTCAACGATATTTGTTTGTACGTGTTTTTCAGTGTTTTGATGCCACAACTATTTTCATCTTTGGTAAGTGATGGTTATTCTTGTATCCAATATATATATATATATAGTGTGACACGAGTGAATCTTGACAATTTGTATCTGAAATACACAGTCCATTCACGTTAATGTGACCACCTCTCAAAAACCAGAATAACCACCTTTGGCAGAGCAGACCGCTGTGAGGCGTGCAGGAAGAGAGTCAATTAGGTTTCTGAAGGTGTTCACTGGGATGTTCAGCCATGGTGACTCCAGTGCAGTGGCCAGCTGCGCTAGATTACGCGGTTGAGGATCCATGGCGCAAACAAGGTGGTCCCACAGATTCTCGATTGGGTTTAAATCCGGTGAGTTTGCTGGCCAGGGGAGTAAGGTAAACTCGCCCTGGTGCTCTTCGAACCACGCACATACACTGCGAGCTGTATGACACCTCGCATTGTCCTGCTGGTAGATGCCATCATTCCGAGGAAAAATTATTCGCATGTAGGGGTGGACATGGTCCACAAGGACAGATACATCGTGCTTTCCACAGTGATGAGTTCATCCAGTGAATGCCAGGAAAACATTCCACAAACCATAATGCTCCCTCCTCCACCCTGGATCCTTCCGGCAATTGTTGCAGGGTGTTCGCTTTCAGACGTTTCACACCGTATGCGCCAACGTCCGTCTGTCCGATGGAACATAAAATATGATTCATCGGAAAAAGCCACCTGTCGCCACTCTGTGGACGTCCAGTTGTGGTACTGGCATGCAAATTCCAGCCTTCGTCGCTGATGAACATCAGTCAGCATAGGTGTATTAACCAGGCTTCTGCTGCGGAGGCCCATGCGCACAACGTTCGCTGAACTGTTGTTGAGGATACATTCTTGGTAGCCCTTGGTTCATCTGGACGGTCAGTTGCACATAGTGTTGTAAAAAAACGGTTTTTTTCTCTAGTCAAAAAAAAACAGGTTTTTTTCTGACTAGAAAAAAAAACACGTTTTTTTTTTCTGGGACACGTTTTTTTTTCATAACTACTAAATCTCAAATTTATCGTTTAATATGACTGTTACAGAGTTTATACCAAGTACATAACTTAATTTTTAAATCTACTAGACTTTTCTGATTCAGTAGAAAAGAAAATTACGGAAAATATTGGCAACATTGAAGTTTTCTTTTACCAATGCGGGAATCCCCATTCCCCATTGTTTGGATTGATACTCGCTATTTGAACTAGTGCTGCCAACCCTACGAATTTATCTGTAGACCTATGGATATTTTCAAAAGATTAGGAATTTTAAATTTATCTACTTTTTTTTGCCTCTTTTTATTACTTATTATGCTTTCCTATATTCGTATACTTGATAGACTCTCAGCGTATAGTGATACGGAGTCATTAAATTGTCAGTAATTATGAATAGTTTCCTTGTAACCGTTGGCATAAACCAACGATTGAAAAAGAAATAAAGCTCCCATTTTGTATGATAATAAATTCAAACTTAAAAGACCATACTAAGAGAATTATCAGGGCAGTCTTTATGCACAGTGTGTACTTTGCTCACAATTTAAAATTGTGATTTCAAAATCTTTTGCATACAATAAAAGAACAACCAGTAAAAGAAAATTTAATTATTTCTGAAGTTATGGATCTAGAGGAGCCAGAAGAAGAAACAGAAAATTCCGACACCGACCGAACTAGTGTTGGTAGTTGTAACGATACAATCGATTCTTGCCGCAGAGCTGAATATCTTAGTACAAGATGGCGAAAGAGTATTGTAAGTGTAAGCGCGCATGGGAATAGCTGAATGTACTGTGAGCGAGTGAACTGTAAGTTAGATATAGGAACTTTATAAAGCATGACTACAGACTTAATTATAGTTTCGGCGACAGTTTCAGTGCAAAGCTGTAATGAGTAGGAACTGTGAACAGTGAAGTGTGGTGTCGTCACATGCGTGGCAGTTTTGGCGGTTATAAATAGTCTTGTTCACTGCTTAGTCGAACCGGGCAATCTTCAGATCTACGAAGTCCGATTAGAATTATACATCTGGTAATTTACCTGGTGTTTTGTAGCAGCTTGTGAACTTTTACGTAATAAATTAGTGTTAACTGTATTCCAGAAAGATGTTTCATTTGTATGCTTGTGGCTACGTTGAGTGACTTAATTTCGGGTAATTTACCCGTGGCGACTGTGTCTAGACAGAATCGGCAATAGATTTAAAGCTGCTCAGAACTGATCAACTTACGCCGTTACATGGCTTAACCATTTAGACAGGACAGTATATATGAGTTACGGGAGGGAATGACGGTAATTAGTCACTACCGGCGGCGAAATATACTGAATAATTAAGCAGTGAACGATCAACAAACAACGACAATTAAACAGTTGGTGAGAAGTGCAGTCAGAGATACAAAGATACAAAGAAATTGTCCGCCACCCACGGCAAAGATTATTCTTCTGAAGAAGGCGGTGCATTCAGAGATTGTGGATAATTAGTACCAGTGCTACGTCGACGGCGACACGCAGCGGTATTTTGTGAAACCGCAGTCTTCACAAGACATTGACAGCAAGCAGACAACAACAACAATTTCGCGGCTCGAGACTCCGCTGAGCTGATTGGTGTTCGAGAATGTTGTCGTTTGTCGCATTGTAAGGGAAGTGCAAGATTTATTTTCAATCTTTGTAAGAAACACAAACCGGCACGAATAATTAGCAATTTTTTAAAGAAAAAAAAAAATATTTTGCATATTAAGTGACACAGAGGTGTTTTTGCTGATAACTTATTATAGTTGAAATGCCAGTAAATTGTGGTAGATTTGCTTAACCCTTTGACTGCTGTAGACGCGTTAACGTGCGTGGCTACTACTGCGCCCAGGTGCTCCAGACGTGTATACACGCGCCGCCTCGCCGCCCTGTCTGTGCTCCAGACGTGTTAACACGCTAGCCTCTTAGCGGCCTGGCTATGAAGCCATATTTCCACCCAGGGTGGTTAGTTGTTTTCCTCATTTGGCCCTTGAGCATTGGAAGCTGCGATCTAATTTGTGTTGCTCTTTTCCTTTTAGTTTTCACTGAGAAAATGGCATACAGTCATTATTTTTTTTTAACTGCTTAACGTCTCTTAACAGCGAGGTCTTTAGAGATGGTAAAGAATGGGGGGCAAGGAATGGGAAGGAATTCGGCTATGGCCTTTTGAAGGAAGCATCCCGGCATTCACCTGAAGTGATTTGGGAAAACCATGGAAAACCCAAATCTGGATGCCTGGACGGGGATTCGAACCATCGTCCTCCCGAAAACGCCGTCGTGTTTGTACCGCGGAAGAAATCATGGAGATTCTTACTAGAAGCGAAAGTGAATATGATCACTTTGATATGGATGACAGTGATAACCCTTCGACAGGATCTCGATGTAATTTCCTAAGCTGTGTACATCAGCTAGTGGAAAATGACCATTTTTCAGAGTTTGAAGCTACAGATTGTGCGAGCGAAATGTGTGGAAAAAGAGAATGCTTTAGTGACGCGTTTGACAGCATGTGCTTGTCGATTAAGCTGCAGGACACAAGTGTGGATTACGTTAACAGCAGTTTGTCATTTTTCCTGATATTTCTAACGGAATATCATATGATATCTATTGCTGATGAGACCAACAGATACGCGAGAATCAATTCACAATATATTTTCACTATGAAGTGGTTTAAAAAGTTCTTTTTCCACATTCTCGAACACTGCATTTTAAATGCTCACCCTCTTCACCGAGTAGTAACCAGATGAAAAATGCCAGTTGCAGAGTTTCGTCTGTTGCATCCATAAATTTAAATTTTGTCGCCCCCCCCCCCCCCCCCCAGAAATCGCCCTCGCAACTTTTTGAGACCTTTTTTCCAAATTTCATTCATATTGCAAATTCAAAGAAGAGCATGCCACAGAGAGTGTGTCGAGAAACCAATGCAGAACATGTAATGTATCACTGTGTGTTGTACCATTTTTCAAGGCTTATCACACAAAAAGAATTACTAAACATGGCTAACTGCAGAGTAATAATTATATTACATTTATACGCCTCTAAAACTAAACGAAATACAAAAAAAAAAATTAAAAATATATTAACCCGGGTCAAAAAGAAGGCTGGAAATTTTTTGCAGAATTTGTGAAAGGTATTCGGAAAGGTTCTCTCCAGATAAATTACTACGCTCACAAACTAAAAACATTTCAGTTGCTGTAATATCTATTTAGTATATGAAGTACCGGCATGTTTGATTACGCAGACATTCACTTTTAGAGGAGCTTTAAACTGAAAAACTTTAGATGTTATATTAACTGTATTTATTTTGTATCTGCGGTTTCAAATCGCAGAGCCACAGCAGAAGAACGCCACACACAACGCTCCAGACGTATTCAGTACACAGCGGTCCGGTCTAACGCGGCATTCCAGGGCAGGTAAACAGCTTAGGCGTAAACAAAGCTGCACTCAGCGAGGGCTCGGCCGGGCGAACCGTAGCAGTTAAAGGGTTAACAAATTATTTATATATATAAAAAAAATGCTGTCAGTTTAATCGGGAAAAAAAATCAATTTATTTAATGTGGAAGGAATAACAAACCAGACATAAGCCAGCTGTAGTTGAGCAGGATTAGTTTCAAGAGTTTTTGTTGATTTAATGGGTAAAGATTTCGGTAATGGTGTTCATGTTTTGATCATTGATGGTAGTGTATGTATTCGCTTGAAAGTAAATTTTATGACAAGGTGTATAAGTTAAGAGGTTTGGAAGCAGAGTGTTTTTTTTTTTCTGCCAATGCTTATCTGTGTATTCTTTTGCTTGCTTGAGTGCTTTAGCATTTTATTCTTTTGTACAACGGAATATTGAATTGATTGTGTGAAATATTTTGTGACATGGCGTCTGAAGGGGATGGAGGTGTGGATGGTGTGGTGGCGCGGGGAGATGGATCCTTTGGTGTCACACCCAGTGTAGCCATTGATCAGCCCTCGCTTGCTTTGTCTGATCAGTTACAGTCGATGACGAGTTCACTTCTAAAGAATTTTCAATCAGAATTTCAAAGCAGTATACAGTCACTGAGAGCCGAGCTTAAGCTAGATAATCTCAATCTTCAAAATTCCTTAAAAGCAGATAATCTCAATCTTCAGGATAATTTGCAGTCCATTGCTTACTCGTTGGGGGGACTCCAGGTATCAGTAGAGGATAACACGCGAGACTTAGCAAGTGTCAAGGCAGGATTGGAACTCCATAAGGCGGACTGTAAAGAGCAAAATTTGATTTTGACCGAACAGTTGAATATACTAGAGCGAAGTATGGGTAAGGAGACGGTACTACTACGTCAAGACACTGAAGCGTTAGGTAAGAGGGTAACTGGGGTAGAACTCAGTAACAGCAATTCACAGCGGCTCGAAGCAGTGGAGGATCACTGTGTCCTCTTGACCAAGCGCATAAAAGCAGGCAAGGATGAGGTAAGTGATTTGGCTTCTAATGTCAAATCTATTTCCCAAGATGCTGGTAAACTTCAAGTGTCCACTACAGCGTTGATAGAAGAGGTGGCGAAGGTAAAGGTCCCAGCAGCAGTAAAGAGGAGGTGACAAAATTCAGAAGTCTGCTTCAACCGGCATTGCCTGCAGCATGGGTAGAAGAGAAAGTTGATTGGGGACGTTTTGATGATTATGGTCGTGTCCACCCTGTAGAGTTCATCCTAAATTTTGAGAATTTTGGGCCCTTTTGTGTCGCTGGCGAGACACAGAAGATAGAAATGGTTTGGAAACACTTAGAGGGGGGGGGCCAGACTTTGGGCTAATTGGTTTGCGGAGAACTGCAGTACATTCGAACAGTTCAAACGAGGATTCCTCCAAAACTATTGGTCTGTAGATCATTAGATAGCGGTCAAAAGAGTTGATGACGGGGGAACCATACATGGCTGCGAAGGGAACACAGAAGAATTTTTTTATGGAATATATGGCCTCTTGTAAATATACTGATGGGTTTGGAAGTGAAGAGGAGTTAGTAAACACAGTGGTGTCTCGACTACCTCAGCAGACTCAAGTCATATTTGCCAGTCACAAAATTTGTTCGGTGGCGGAAGCCGTTGAGATGCTGACGAGATTGGATATCCAGGAGGAGAGTGCTCTGAGGACTCAGGCCAGGGACCGAGGTAGGCAGCCGTAGTTCCAGGGCAAGCCAGAGCATAAAGTCAATGCTTGGAAGGGAGATAATCGGAACTATAGGAATGGATGGCCGGAAAATTCAAGGGTGGTGGAGGTCGTCAGTCGTATGATCCTCAACCGGGGCAGCGCGGAGTACCTGTGCTGAAGCCAGAGGAGAGGAATCAGTTAAAGTGACCTCTGCCACTGTTTTGGCCTCGACAGGGGCAGGAGATTTAGGTAGACCAATTCTAGAAAACAATACGAGAGAGCGAGCTCAAATTAAAATCCCCAAAGGACCAATTACAAAAGAGCGATGTGTGACTAAAGGGAACAAGGAAGAAGAAGCTAAATTGGGAACATATTAAAGAAGCCGCAGCGTTGTTACCAGAGGATGTGGTGGTAGCATTCGAGGTGGAATGTTCAGTAGACGAGGACACTAAGGACATAACTCTAGGAGCGGTCGTGATGACCGTCGGAGAAGGAGAAAGCGAGACGGCCTGGTTGGGCGAAAGTGAAGAGAGTGAGGAATCAATAGCTTGGGCATCACATGATGAAATAAGGGAAGCAGGCATGAGCTTGGTCTCAGCAACCGGAGCGCACTCGGCACCGGTTTGTACTAATGCCATCTTTCACGACGACACTAGGGACACCTTCCTGGAAGAAGGAATGGAATTGAAGAAGAGGGAATGGCATTCTCCGTGGGTCACGGTGAAGTTTGGGAGTAGGTATATGGAGGCACTTTTGGACTCGGGAGCCGAGATCAGCTGCATATCGGAAGACTCATATCGGATGTTCGAGGGAGACCCGAAGGTGGGTGTTTGGTCTGTCAGTGGAATGAGTGTTACTGTTGCCACCGGACAAAAGGACACTAGGGTGAAGAGGGTACTCCAGATGGAAAAAGAAATCGGAGGGAAGCCAGTCAAGGTTGCACCATATGTTATCCCAAATTTAAACGTGGAACTGATCCATGGAGCCGACTGGTTGAAACCGGTGGGGGCTATCCTCAATTGGGTAGAGGACACGCTGGAATTTACGAGCCATGAGGGGCGGATAAAGGTTGATCTGGAGAAGGGAGGAATGAATAGGATATGGGACCCAGGGAGAATCAGGGTGATATCATGGGGCGATGTCAAAAAAGTGCGGCACCGCAAAGAGCGCCTGGCAGGCATAGTGGAAAGAGTGGAAATAACCGAAGGACAGGTGGAATTTCGAGTGGAAGCGTAAAGCGAAATAATCTAAGTAAGGAAAGAAAAAGGAGTCGAAGATGTTCTGGAAGAATTCCCTGAAGTATTCTCTGATGTACCAGGTCGGATAGTTGGTTACAGCTGTGAACTTGAGATTGAGGAAAGCGTACCATCTGCGGCGAAGTCATACAACGTTCCGATAGCACTGAGGGACAAGGTACGAGCGGAACTGGATAAGATGGAAGCTCACGGCATCATTGAAAGCTCCAACAGTGAATACGTCAACCCATTGCTAGTCGTTAAGAAGGCGGACCAATCGGTGAGGTTAGTGCTGGACGCCCGAGCTCTGAATATAATACTAATTACGGAGAGGGACCATCCTCAACTGGTGGATGAAATCCTCCGGAGGTTTCATGGGGCTAAATTCCTCTTGTCCCTTGATTTGACCTGTTCATATTGGCAGGTGACCTTGGCAGAGCAATCACGCAAATATACAGCATTCAGATTTGAAGGGAAGTGCTACCAGTTCTGTGTACTGCCTTTTGGGCTTAACATTGTGGTGGCTACCTTTATTGGGCACTGGACCAAGTTCTCGGTAGGCGTTTGAGAGATAAGGTACATCTGTATGTTGATGACCTGGTCATCGCTTCTAAGACTTTGGAAGAACACAGGCATACCTTGAGAGAAGTTCTCGTCGTATTGAAAGAGGGAGGAATGACATTGAAGAGGAAGAAGTGTTCTTTCCTGAGGAGGCAGTTGAAGTTCCTAGGATATATTATAACACCAGAAGGCATTAAGGTAGAGCCAGCTAAATTGGAGGCCATTGAAAAGTTCCCACAATCTCGCAACAAAACCCAATTGAAGAGTTTCCTCGGTTTATGTGGGTACTATCGAAAGTTCATTGACGGACAAGTTTTGAATAGTGAACTGCTAAGCGATCTGATGAAGAGTATAGTATGGGTGTGGAATGAAGAGTGCGAGAAGGATTTTGGAAGGATTAAACACGAGTTGGCGAGGAATATCATTCTGGCGCATCCGGATCGGGATGAAGACGTCTGTTAAGCAACCGACAGCTCACATTATGGTTTGTGGGCTGAGGTCTTCCAGGAAGTAGAATTGAATTGGAAGAGAGAACATCGGACTATTGCATTTGCGAGTCGGATGTTAGGCAAACATGAACGGAGGTATTCAGTTAGTGTAAAGGAATGCTTGGCGATAGTGTGGTGTTTTCAGAAATTTCGACACATCTTTCTTGGAAGAAAGACGATAGTATATTCTGACCACAGAGCGTTATCCTTTCTAATGAGTTGCCGATTTGTGCATGGAATATTGATGCACTGGGCCTTGCTGATGCAAGAGTTCCAATTCGAGATAAGATATCGGCCAGGAACGGAGAACGAGGTGGCCAACTGTTTGTCGAGGCTACCCATTGGACTTGAACAGGAGACGGAGGCAGTAACGGCTGAAGATAGCGTTTTTCTGAATTTCTTGAGGGAGGTGCCACAAGAAGAAGAGGTAATTTCATATTTGAGAAACATGGCTGAGTTGTAAAATGCTGATGAGACGATGAGGATGGTGAGGGAGAAATTAACTGACCCAGCGTGTAAGGAGAAACTGGAGAAGTAATTTAAGGTGTTTTGTTCAAGCGCATTTCTGAAGTTGAGGGAGAGTGGAAGCTATGGTTACCGGAAGCCTGCGTTGATGTGTTCATTCTTCAGCACCACCATAGTTACGGGCACTATGGGCCCAGTAAGTGCTATCGCCTCCTTTGGGAGAGTTGCTACTTCAACAATATGCCACGTAGAATTTCAAGGGTGTTAGCCTCCTGTGACCTCTGTCAACGGGTTAAGGTGGACAACGTTGCTAGAATGGGAGAGATGAAAAATATTGTGCCTGACGACATAGGAGAGCTGGTGGCATTAGACATTTTTGGTCCCCTTCCCGTGTCAAGGGGCGGAGTGACCCAGATATTGGTGGTAATGGATGCCTTTTCTAAGTATTAGAAACTCTACGCCTTGAAGAAGGCGACAGCCAAAGTGCTCGCTGGGAAGATTGTGGAGGAGTATATTCCCCAGGTTGGGAAGCCAAAGCATATTATATTGGACAACGCCCCACAATTCAGTAGCAACTAGTGGACGTTACGACTTGAGAAGGAAGGTGTTGAAGTATTAAAGACGTCATGTTATCACCCTCAAGGGAACATTGTGGAGCGTTCAATGCGCGAGATTGGCTGCTGGTTTTGTAAGTATTGTCACAACAGGCACAAGAGTTGGGCAACCCAAGTGGATAGAATGGAAGATGTGTTGAATAGCATCCCTCATGATTCTACGGGTCTGGTACCGTATGAGTTGATGTTCCGTAAACCACCACCCCGCATTGTGTACCAAATAATGGAGTTCCCCGAGAACAACAGGAAAGTAGACTACGCTGAGCAAATAAAAGCGGAGAAAGAGAGTTTGCGCAAGAAAGCGGAGAAAAGGAAAGAGAGACATGATCAGAAGGGTAGGAAAACGACGTATGCAGAGGGTGACCTGGTGTTGGTGCAAACGAATTTCAAATCTTCGAGTGCCAAAAGCGAAATTAAAAAGTTTAAGTTTCTGTACAAAGCCCCTTTTAGGGTTGTCGGCAGTCCTAGAGCGAATTCGTTTACTCCAGTCTATCCAAATGACGGTCGACTAAAAGGAGTTTATAATGTAGGGTCACTTAGGCCTTATAGATGCGCGAAGTTGAATGTTGGTGGGGTGTCAGGCAACGGCTAGAATGGCACACCTCCCAGCGTTGCCGCATCTCCCGCATCTACAATCTTTAATGTTGCCATGATTTAAGTAGGTTTTCATTAGTTTCATTTAACACTCAGTCACAGTTGCAATTTCAGAAAGTGTAAGAAGTTGTGTCAATAAGTTAGGGACTAAAGTAATTTCAGTGAAGTTGTATCACTTAGTTGGGAACTAAAGTAATTTTGGTAGCTGTGAACAGGTTGGTTTAACCATGTAGTATTAATATACAGTTGCTGAGTACATTCATGCCGGTTTGTGGTTCCCAGTAATTTGGGCCCTGAGGACAGGAAATGTTCTTAGAAGTGCTGTGATTGTGACAGTTGGGGAAAGGACAGAGAGAGGACAATTTTTTACAACAGAAATAATTTTCCGGTTAAATCTTGATATTGAGTATTTTGGAGTTTTGTATATTTTCTTGATGTGATACATGTGTTAATTGGTTTATAATTACCTTTGTGTATATTTGTAAGTACTTATAATCAATTTGTTGAGGAACCACCAGATTTATTGGTAATTTTATCAGATTTTAATGTTGCTTGGGGAAAGCTTGGCGGAAGATACACTTTGTCAACCGCATCTTCAGCCAAAAACCCAACGAGGTGGGTGTAATGATACAATCGATTCTTGCCGCAGAGCTGAATATCTTGGTACAAGATGGCGAAAGTGTATTGTAAGTGTAAGCGCGCATGGAAATAGCGGAATGTACTGTGAGCGAGTGAACTGTAAGTTAGATATAGGAACTTTATAAAGCATGACTACAGACTTAATTATAGTGTCGGCGACAGTTTCAGTGCAAAGCTGTAATGAGTAGGAACTGTGAACAGTGAAGTGTGGTGCCGTAACATGCGTGGCAGTTTTGGCGGTTATAAATAGTCTTGTTCACTGCTTAGTCGAACCGGGCAATCTTCAGATCTACGAAGTCCGATTAGAATTATACATCTGGTGGTTTACATGGTGTTTTGTAGCAGCTTGTGAACTTTTACGTAATAAATTAGTGTTAACTGTATTCCAGAAAGATGTTTCATTTGTATGCTTGTGGCTACGTTGAGTGACTTAATTTCGGGTAATTTACCCGTGGCGACTGTGTCTAGACCGAATCGGCAATAGATTTAAAGCTGCTCAGAACTGAATGTAACTATGTACTCGTGTGTAGTCCAGCATCAGTACTAATTACGTAAACCATTAGGGACAGACATTATTTATCAATTTATTTATCAAGTTACGCCGTTACATAGTGCTGATACTAGTGAATGTGGTACTGACAGAGGATGAATAAAATTATGTTACCTATATAGATACATTTATGAATCATTATGTAAGACATTATATGATTCAGTAAGATTTAATTGGATAAAGGAAACAAAGAAACTGCAGCGAGGCACTGAAAATAAGATAGGATAGGGAAAATAAACAGAAACCCGTCACTTACCACAGATGAAGGCAGGAGGGCGAGACACGTAAAAACACAAAAACAAATGAATTGCACAATATTTCGACTTTAGTCTTAATCATGTGGGAGGCGAGACATATGGCAGGGGGAAAGATGTGGTCACATCCCAACCCGCCACATGAATGAAGCACAGGCGGAAAACACGCGGTAGTGGCAGGATTGCCGGGAGGGGGGGGGGGGAGGGATAGGCTTGACCAGCGGTGAAAGTGAAACAAATCAATATAATCTTTGTGTAGCTTAATTCAAAAAGTTATAATTGAAAATAAAGGGAGATAGAATTTTTATATATATATATATATATATATATATATATATATAAAATAAATAAAAAATAAAAAATAAATAAATAACAAAAATAAAAAAATAAAAATAAATAAATAAATAACCGACTGTAAAATGAAATGAGAGATGGCAAGTGACAGGTTTAACGTAGGGTTAGGGCAGGGGTGTGTCTGGTGTCGAGGATATGTTGATAGGATAGTTCCCATCTGCGCAGTTCTGAAGGGGTGGTGGTATTAGGAAAAACTCTAATAGCTCTGACTGTGAAACAGGTGTTGAGGTTGTTTGAATTATGGAAGTTTGCATGAATTGCCACGGGATGGTCTGGGTTGGAAGTATAAACTGTTTGCCTGTGGCCATTCATTCTGTAGGAAAGTTGTTGAGTGGTGAGACCAATGTAAGAGGCAGTGCAGTGGATGCAGGTGAGTTGGTAAATAAGGTGAGTGGTAGCACATGTGGCATGTCCAATTATAGGGACATAATTGTGTGTGTGTACACGCGCGTGCAGATTTAGCAGACCAGAAATCGTTTTGGGGTAATGCTTGCACTACACTGGACATAAAGTGCACGGTAATTTCACCCCCCGTGAAAAAAATCAGGTTGAGAGGAATGATAGAGATACCTAGGGACAACCAGTGAGGTTAGAACATCATACGAGTGGACAGTGACTGAATAAAATAATTTCATATAATAACTGACTGTAGTTTTTTGAAAACTAATGTTAAGCTATTCTGTGTGCTGATGAAGTAATAATGAGAGGTGACATCACAAGCAGATTTTGGGTTTTGTTTTGTGTAGTGGACTTACAATGTGGACTTAACAGCCGCGTCATAAGTTGTTATAAAAAAGAAAAACTTGAGACATTTTTTATCACTGCCCAATGATGGGAGAACTTGTAACAACGCATCAAAACATCGTGGTCTCCTGACCATGTAACAACATTCATCCCCACAACTCAATGCCACAGAAAGGAAGAAATTCACTCAGGGGCCTACTGCCTGCAATAATGACATTGCCTGTCACCCTGATCTGACACCATCACATGGTAATGAACTAGGAATTATTAACATAGTGTAATTGCCCTATAATGACCTCTAAGATTTTGACTGTTGCAACTCAGCTTAATTACTTGTGGACTGAATATTGTGTTTTGACTATTTTTTTATTGATGCATTCAGTTTAATTAGTAACATGTCAATGTTAATAAAGTTGAAATAATTTATTAATCTGAAACAGGATATTAAATTTTGATTGTGTTATACATTATAATTGTAGTATTTATTTAAGTACCAAATTAATGTAATAACCTAGCATGCTTTTGCAAATGATGATTTGGTTCTTATACAAATTAAAATGTGTGGAGATGACCACACATAACAATAAGAATTGCAAAGAGCAGTCACGGTAACTGCAACACATATGAGTAATTTAGCATGACCAAAATGGTAACACCTCAAAATGATAATTGAAGATGTAAACAAACCTTATGTGTATTGAGTTTTTTTTCTAAAATCAAAATCAAGAGTAGCTCTATTGAAATACTGATCACCAGTTATTTTGTAAATGAAGCAATGGTTTTTAGCCAATGAAAACACAGTAATCTAATTCAGGAAAAATTTCATTCTTAAATGTTTTCTCTTGGCAAATGTTTTCCAATTTATTTAATCAAAACTAGTAATTTTCTCAACATAAATTTCATCAAAAAAATAAAATAGAAAGCTTTCTACAGGAAAAAAGTTTTATATTTTTATCTGAAACTACTTTCAAATATCCTAAAGTTATTGAAATTGGAGGAGACAGAACTTGTATGTGGGTCTTTTAAATCCCGATTTTTCAAAAAAAATGTGATATCTATAGTTTGTACTGATAAATAATGGGTAATATGCGATATCTATAGTTTTTACTGATAAATAATCGGTACTATTTTCCAGGTTTTCTTTTGAGATTTATACGTTTTATGCGAATATCTTTTTTAATATACACATTGGTCAGTTGAAATTATTTTTATATCATTTTAAAAAACTGAGTTTTTTCATAAAATTGAATTTTAATTTGTGTATGGAACTAAAAAATTTGGTGTACGGCTTCACAACATAAATAATTATATTTGAATTTTATTTTACTATAACTTACAACTGTCACCAAAAGTGGTGGGCACAGAATCATGACTTTGGTGTTAAGTGAGCTGACAAATTGGGTAACTGCCACAGTAATTGGTTAGTTGAATTTTTTTTTTATTAAAAAATTATAAACCTTAGATTTAGTATATTACAAAATTTAACAAAATATAAAAATTGGAGCAGGACCAATGGAGAACCTTCCTCATTAGCAACCAGATTAGTGCAATTTCCACCATTCCACTATAAGAAAACATGCTGTCAGAATCACGAGCGAACTCACACAGGCATAATTTTAAAAACTCCGACCATTAACCACACTGACACATTTTGAAGACAGTATCATAACTTCAAGAAGCAAATGTATGTATGTATTATTCTGTGTCATTTGAAGCTGTTCAATAGATCCAATCTAATACATTTTGAATTATGGAATGGTATACACAGAAAGTCTAGAAAATTTCACACACAATGTATGCAACTGTTACATTAACATTAGCAGTGACAAAACGGAAATTTATAAGCATTTCACTCAAGTAATATTCCAAGTCTACAGCATAGAAAACATGAAAAATGTGAAAGATTTCAGACACATGAAAAACATTTTATTAATTAGAAAATAATTTTTTTATGTACACACTTTATCATTATTTTTCAGCAGCAGCCAAGAATAATGATAATGTGTGCACAATCCAAAGAGGAAAAATGTTTGACTACTGAAGAGAAATCATAGACTGGATTTGAACTATTGACTTGAACATGCCAATAACAATTATTGTATTTCTTACCTGGACTCGAAGTGGGTGCATCATAATTAATGACAAAACATCGGTTGATGGTAGAACAGTTCTCAAGGAAAGACCTTGTTGTCTGATCGCTTGGCACATGAACACAGAGAGATAACGATGAAGTGGCAGATGAAAAGACACTTGCAAGCTATCAGGCTGTAAGAAGCAGATGAAAGGGGGGGAAAACCACAAAAGACAGTTAAAGTTTGTATTTCCTGAAATGTGTTAAAATTAAGCTAAAAGTAAAAGATATCCGTACATTTTTGCTTTGCCCAAAAAAATTCCTGGCACCATTTCTCACTTGTGATTTTTGATTAAAAAAAAATTAAAATCCTTTATCTTTCAAACAGTGTAAGATATTTTGTTGCTTTTTTATTAATAATTTTCTGTTTACAATGATATACATTATTTTGAAATATGTGATCAACTTTTTTTGCTGCAAACTTCTGAATTTTTTAATATATATTTAAAAAATGCTACTCTAGTGTTGCAAACTGAAAAAAAAACAAAATGTTTTTTTTCAGATTTGTGAAAAAAAACATGAAAAAAAACCGAGCACCCTTGTTTTTTTTTCTAAATTTGTGTTTTTTTTCAGAAAACATTGTATTTGATAAATTATAGTTTTATTTATGGAACTTACATTTTACATGTGTGTTTTAAACCTTACTAAATCATGTTAATACCTTACATAATGATTCATAAATGTATCTATATAGGCAACATAATTTTTTATTCATTTTCTATGTCGGTACCACATTCACTAGTATCAGTACTACCAACACTAGTTCGGTGGGAGTTGGAATTTTCTGTTTCTTCTTCTGTCCCCTCTAGATCCATAACATCAGAAATAGTTACATTTTCTTTTACTGGTTGTATTGCATGCAAAAGCTTTTGAGATTGCAATTTTAAATTGTGAGCAAAGTACACACTGTGAATGAAGACTGCGCTGATAGTTCTGTATTACGGTCTTTTAAGTTTGAATTTAAATCTATTATCATACAAAATAGGAGCTTTATTTGTTTTCAATTGTTGGTTTACACCAACGGTTGCAAGGAAATTATTCATAATTACTGACAATGACTCAGTATCACTATACGCTGCGAGTTTAACAAGTATACGAATATAAGGAAAGCACAACAAGTAATAAAAAGAGGCAAAAAACCGTAGTTAAATTTCCTAATTTTTTGAAAAGATTCGCAGGTCTACAGATAAATTTGTAGGGCCTGGCAGCACTAGTTCAAATAGCGAGTATCAATCCAAACAATGGGGTACGGGGATTCCTTCTCACGCAACCTAGCCTTTTCGGGAAGTCCCCATTCGTAAAAGAAAATTTCAGTCAATGTTACTAATATTTTGTAATTTTTTTTCCTACTGAACCAGAAAGATATAGGAGATTTAAAAGTAAAATAAGTACTTAGTATAAACTCTAAAACAGTCATATTAAACGATAAATGCCTTAAAAATTTGAAATTTAGTAGTTATGAAAAAAAACATGTCCCAGAAAAAAACATGTTTTTTTTTACAGTTTTTTCATGTTTTTTTTCACGTCAGAAAAAAAACTGTTTTTTTACAACACTATGCTACTCCCAAAAATTTTGATCTCCCCCCCCCCCCCTCACCCTGTTGAGCAATACCATTGAGTACTGCATTCCCCGAAAAGGACAACTTCCACTTCTGAGACTGATAGGTTTTAGAAACAATGTAAAGTTTTGCCAGCTTTCATTACATCATAGTCACGTATTGGTCTCGTGAAATCAAAATCTACTCTCCGACGTGATATTTTAATTCTTAATAAATATAAGAAACAAACAGCTTTTCCCCAAATTATAGCCACATCCTGTGTAATCTGCGTAGAACTTAAATTAGAAATTCAATGAAATAAAAATTTGTTGAACTGCATTAGTATCTATCTTCCTTTAATATTGAGTAATGCTTTCCTATTAAATCCATAGGAACTAGAGTATCCACAATCTTTAAAACATTGTGAATTGAAAGTGAGCACTGGCTGATGTGTTGCTGTCTTGCAGCTGGAAATCTATATCCAGCAGCCAGTCTGTGTGGGAACATAAAATTCATGATGACCTAATTTAACTCACAACTGACATTTATGGTCTCCACCAGTCACTGTCATATGTACAGGACACAAACATCCCTCAATCTAAATTGTGAATATTGTATTTTTGTTTCAGATCTTGTCTGTAATTCAGCGTCATATGCCTGTCATTTTAAAGTCGTACAATATAGGTTTGCCCATCACTGAGTCCACACGTCATCTAAATTCCTTTCACAGGGGCAGTTTTATTGGATCATTCTTCTATTTTTTGCTGGCAGAACTCTTTTGGTAACAGGATGAGGGCTGTTGATGTGAATGACTTCACCACTCTTGTAAAATCCTCGGCATTTTGAATTGCCTCTGTACTTGGCTTGGAAAGATTATGTTTTGTAGCAGGTGTTTCAGCAGGCCTCCTACACCATCACAAGGCCCCTTCCCATGTCCAGTATCACTCTATACTCTCTCTATTGGCACAAGTCGCTTATTTGCTTCAAACATTTGGTAACTATTTTTAAAACGGCTGGGGGCACTATCAGATATAAAGATGTTCTTTCCTGCCTGTGATTGCAGCTATTCTTAAATTTTACAATTTGCCAGCATTGCATTTAACTGAGTCATGTCCTTTATTGTCACTTATAACTGCAACCCTTGTGGTCTTGTTTTGAAGATATGAGACTCCTGTGAAAACTGAAATTTGTTCATTACTCCAGTGATATCACTGAACTTCTTGTGCCAGAATCACTGAACAGTTCTCAGCAAAATCACAGTGAAGCACAAAACATAGTTGTTCAACTTCTACACTTCCCTTCACTTCTGCAATGTGTTGTTGCAATTTCTTCAGATGTTGGTGTGTTATTGCTTTCACTGGAAGGTATCAGTGGCAACAGTTTTCTTAATGAGCTTATTTTCTTCTCATGCTGCATATAGAAATTCAGAAGAGTCATCTTCTGTGTTTTCTAGACCAAGTGTCAGTAACTAGAGTCCTCCCTTTCCAGGGCAGTCACCACATTCCTGAAACAAACAGGTCTCTCATTCTATATTACAGACAACTAACAATTCACGTGGCCAACCAAGGTGTCATATGTCATGCCTGAGAGTAAGTTCTTCAAAGTTACCATGCATAATTCAAAATTGGCACAATACAGGCATAAACATACAACTCTTTGTGGGTGTTGAACTACCCCCTTAGGTCGTAGCGCATACAATTTTGATATTCCAATGTGGAATATAGAATGTTCTTTCTTATAAATAGCAAACACTTTCTTAATACTGCAGGTCATATATCTTCTCCCTTTCACCACTTTTTCTTCTGCAACTCTTACAGTGAAAGTGTCTTTTTTGCTGGCACTCTCGTAAGAACAGTCACATTTATCTTCCAGATAAAATGACTGTACAATATGAACATCAGCTTCATTCATAGGGTGACCATAACAGGAATCCACTTTCCCCAACACTCCTTTTTCAGTCTTCAATGTTCTTGTTTTCCCCACCATGTATAATGTTGTAGATGGAAAGTGATGCAAAATTTGTACCTTTCAAAAGGACAATGAGAAAATTGATAAAAGTTGTGCCCTTTCTTTGTAGGATTTGCATGATTCAACAGCTGAATTGACGTTTGATATAAATTCCTGGCAAGTTTCACAAGATTTTTTAGGTTCACTTTCTTTTGAAGAGTTTAGTCAGTTTTCATTGGGTGTATTCAGCCACAGCTTCAGTAATTTCTATGCACTTTCTTGATGCATGGAAGTTATGGTTTGACTTCACTAACCATGGTTTCTTAATGGAACTAACACCAATCTCTACAGCTGACTGATTCAGAGAGTTTAATTCTTCTGCTGCAGTGATACAAAATCTTCCATCATATGATCATCCACACCATGGGAGACTACTTCTCAAAGTAGTGTCATGCTTGATATTCTGTCAAACATTTAGAACACAAAGTTACTACTGAAAACATCTTAACTTTGAAACAGAGCCTTCAAACGAGTACTCGTATTTCCAATCTGAACAAAGTGTTATTTTGCTGGATATGCAAATAGTCAGCAAACTTCACTCTACTATGGCTCCAATCAGAAGACATTATGTTTTTTCCCAAAAATACCAAACAAAAATCTTCACAAAAACTTATAAACATACTTTCTGACCACAAAATTTGATGAACTTGTTATCTTTGCTTGTCTGTTGACAACTGTGAATTCATGTGCCCCTTCTATTTGCTAGACCAACCACACGGAATCATCTGAATGGTTCTACATTTTTGTAGAGGGTTTTGTTACATTCTGGAATTATAAAGATGGCTCCAGATTGATCGATAAGATACTTTTACCCTCTGGAATTATCTACGTGGTTCCACATTGTTCTATAAGGTTTTGTTAAATTCAGGAATTATGAAGAAAATTCAATTACGAAATTAAAAACTTTTTAACAGTTTCAACTTAGTTTCACTTATCATTTTTATTTACTCACATTGAGCACATTGTTCCAATAGAGGATTTTTAGAAAAAAAATTATGAAAAATTTTAGAACCGAAGTGGCATGTTACACTTTTCAGGATATGTAGTAGGCTTAACCTGACTGACACACACAGACCAGTAACAATGGTAGGAAAGAACTGCCTTGAGGCAATATTTGTGTGTGTTGCTGCTGCCTTCCTCCCTTCAGCTTTGGAGAGTGTTGGGTGTATTTTATCTGTCCTGTCCATCTATAAGAGGGGGGACCCAAGAAAAACGGGAAATTCGTCATAGTGTCTTTATTTCTTAATATTTTTACCACAAATTTTGATCACCTTCAAAGTATTCTCCACTTACCACAACGCACTATTTGAAATGATCCTTCAAGTTTTTAAATTCACTTACTGGGATGTTCTTTATGCCTTCCGGCGATTTTTGTTTTACCTACTCCGCAGTGGCAAAACACCTTCCTCTCATAACTGTTTTGAGTCTGGGGAGCAAAAAGAAACCACAGGGGGCTAGATACAGTTAGTAGATGGGGTGGACAATCGATGTCATGCCGTTTTTTGGACAAAAACTGCTTTACGGAGAGAGAGGTGTGGGCTGGCGCGTTGTCATGATGGAAGAACCAGTTGCCTGTGTCCCAAAGATCTGACCTTTTCTTCCAGATACTCTCTCTCAATCTTTTAAAAATCTCCAAGTAGAACTCCTGGTTGACAGTTTGACCCAGGGGAACGAACTCACGTGCATAACAACTCTGCAATCGAAGAAACAAATGATCATTGTCTTGATGTTTGGCTTCACTTGGAGAGTTTTTTTGGAATGAGGAAAGCACATGTCTTCCAATGGCTTGATTGTTATTTTGTTTCGAGGTCGTATCCATAGCTCCATTATTCATAATCAGTAATCACTTTAGAAAAAATTCTTTGAGCTGATTTTTAAGCTCAAAACACGCATGAAGTCGACGCTCCCTTTGTTCGTTTGTGAGAAAGCGAGGGACAAATTTAGCTGCAACCTTTCTCATGTGCCAATATTCAGATAAAATCCTCTGAATTAAACTCCATGATATTCCAGACATCTCACAGAGTTGATCAGTGGTTTCTGTGACGGTCTGCACGAACGCGGGCATTGATTTTGTCGACGTTTTTCTCTCTTCTTGTTGTTGTGGGGCGTCCTGAACGGGGTTGGTCATCAATTGACATTTCTCCATTTTTAAAATGTGAAAACCACTCATAGACTCTGGTTTTACTTAAGGCAGCATCCCCGTAAGCAGTCTTCAGCATTACAATAGTTTCCGCGGCCAATTTCCCAAATAGCAAACAAAATTTCACAGTCACGCCCTGCTCTCGACAATCTGCCATCACGTTTTCGCCAAAATGGAAAAAAGTTGTTTTACTAAAAAAAACCATCATAGGTGAACCAACGTACTCGCAGCGACACAATTTCGCACATTGACTCAGGTGGCATGAGAGTAACAGACACCAGGTCGAACAATGAGTTCCCCCCCCCCCTCTCTCTCCCTGCTGCAGCCCAATTCCCTTTACTTTTGGGTTCCCCGTCGTATATGCTCCAACCAACACTCCCTCGTGGGTTATTCAAACAGTATTTCACAAGCATTCATTTCTCGCAACTACCCTCCAGCTTTGGTGAACAAACAGTTATCATGGGCAACATTACAATACAACCTACTCAGCTCATCAGTCACCCAAACCTGCAAAAAAAAAAAACTCTCCTGCCACTCTTAGAACTTGTTTCTGCACACCTCCTAACCTCAGTGAACTTCTCCACAAACATAGTCTTTCTCTTCCCAACAGTCAGCCCTGAAGGCTCTTTCCCATACAATAGACTCTGCTGCAAGATGTGCGACATACACCATACCTCCACCACTTTCACCAACCCTGTCACAGGAGAAAGCTTCCTTATCATAGGGCACGCCACCTGTGAAACCTCCCATGTAATTTACCAGGTAACATGCAACCACTACCTGGCTTCAAATATAGGTTTGACCACAAATCCAGTTTCCATAAGAATAAATGGCCACCAACAGACGGTGTTCACATGGAACCCAAAGCACCCAGTTGCTGCCCATGCCATCAACCATGACTCTAATAATTTCAACTCTTGTTACACGGTCCGGGCTATCTCAGAGTCCTCCCTAACAGCAGCAGCTCCTTTGAAATCAGAAGGTGGGAACTTGCCTACCAGTACAAACTGAGCACAAGGCAATTACCTCGTCCCAACTTCAGATAATACCCGATCATCATCATCATCCATCATCATTATTATTATAATTACTTATGTTTACCCTTTTTTAATCCTCTCTTTGCCTCCAACCCCACTACCTATATTGAACCACCACTAACCTACGGTGATGTTTACTTCACAGAGTCTTTGGTTTATTTTTTAAAATTATTATTGTAGTATTTTTATACTTTTTTAAATTAGCACTCTGAAATTCACATGGACTTGCTCCCACACACATGCCACTTACCTGGATGTCGATCTATTCCTCACGAATGGCTACGTCAACTCATCTGTCCATATCAAACCCACCAACCTACAACAGTACCTTCATTACGATAGCTGCCACCCTCACCACATCAAACGCTCCCTCCCCCATACCCTTGGCATTCAGGGGAGTCACATATGTTCCAATGAACAGGCCCTCCAACAGTATGCCAGCAACATCTCTGAAGCCCTGATTTCCCACAATTATCCCCAGACTTAGTTCACAAACAAGTTTCACATGCCATATCACAAACCACTCAACCTATTAACAACTCTCCAAAACGAACCGTAGCCCCTTTTTGACTACCAATATTTCCCGGTTTGGAATCCGTCAACCGAGTCCTGGTCTGACTTCCTCCAAGCCTGTCCAGAGATGAGAAACCTCCTTCCAAAAATTCCCCCTCACCCACCCAGAACCTGCTTCAGCAGACCTCCAAACCTAAACCAACTCTTGGTCCATAAACACAGGTCCCATCAGACTTCAAGGCAGCCCCAAGGTTCATTTCCTTTCAACAGATCCCTGCAAATTATGCAGTATGCACCCGCCGTCCACCACCTTTACCAATCCCGTAACTGGAGAAAGCTTCCCCATCACAGGACTTACCACGTGTGTATCCTCCAACCTGATATATCAACTCACCTGCTCACCTGCAACCATTGCCCAGCATCCTACATTGGTCTGACAACAAGCCCACTGGCCACCAGAATGAATGGACACAGGCAATCGGTATTCACCCAAAACTCTGACCACCCTGTATCATTTCATGCCACCACTCAAAGCACCAACAATCTTAATCATGTTTCGCAGTCCACGCCATCAGAGTCCTCTCTGACAAAAGCAGCATTTCGGAACTCAGAAGTTGGAACTAGCTTAACAGTACTAACTGGGCACCACACAACCACCAGGACTAAATTTAAGATAGCACTAATTTCCCTCCCACCCTTACCCCTCACCTCGTACCTTTTCCCACAGAACCGTCATTCACCAGAGTCTATCTTTTTTAGTTTTTAACTTCGAATTTTGCACATGCATCTATTACTTAATACACAATTTAGGAGCATCAGTTGTCGACTGCACTTCCGCGACAGGTCCCTAAGGACAGGTTTATTATCTATTTATTAGTGTTTTCTAGCTTATGGCTTTCTACCCCCACCCTCACTACCTGCCATGTTGTTTTCCCTCCACCATGAGCTACCGGCCTGCCGTGCTCACTCAGTTGGCTGCCAGCCTCCAACACTACTACTGAAGGGCCATAGGCTCGAAAATTATATATTCTAAGTGTGTATATGCTTTTTTTGTGTATCGATGCCACAGGAATCCTTATCTATGGTAAGCGGTGGTTTTTTATCCGATACTAATGTTCACACGAAAAAAACGATCACACAAAGAATAGAATTTTCGAGCATGGCTCTTCCTCAGTAGTAGTGAGATGGCTGCACGCAAGCGCTTGCCTGCGGCGTTGGTACACGAAAAAAATTTTAAAAAATTATCAAACAAATAATAGAATTTTTGAGCATGGCTCTTCCTCAGTAGAAGTGAGATGCCTGCACACAAATGCTGCTGGCAGCCAGCTGCATAAGCCACAATGTCGGTGCCTCATGGTGGGGGACAAACAACATGGCAGGAAGTGAGGGTTGGGGGTAGAAGAGCACAGGCTGGAAAGCGATGATGAATAGCAAGTATAAAGCAAAACTGTACACAAGGGCCCGTTGCGGAAGGGCAGTATACCTCAGTTAATGGTCCCAAAAGCCCACCAAGTAATGGACACGTGCAAACAACTGGGGAAAAAAAGTAATTTTAAGTTAAAACTAAAAATAAGCAAAATTCGAAGTCACAATCTATAAAGATAGGCTCTGGTGAGCAATGGTTCTATGAGAGAAGGTGTAAGTGAGGGGGATGGCTGGGAGGAAAATTGGGGCTATCTTAAATTTAGACCTGGAGATTGTCTGGTCCCCAGTTGGTACTGATAGGCCAGTTCCCACCTTGTAAGTTTTGAAACACTCCTTTTATCTGAGAGGACTCTGATGGCACGGACCGAGAAGCAGGTGTTAAAATTGTTGGTGCCATGTATAGTGGCATGATGAGATACAGGGTGGTCAGGGTTCTTGGTGTGTACTGATTGTCGGTGTCCATTCATTCTGATGGCCAGTGGATTTGTTGTGAGTTCAATGTAGGATTTTTTTTTAACAGTTTAACGTCCCTTTTTAACAATGTAGGAGGCTGGGCAATGGTTACAAGTGAGATGGTATATAAGGTGGCGAATCCTGTGATGGGAAAGCTTTCCCCAGTTACGGGGTTGGTAAAGGTGGTGGAAGGCGAGTGCATACTGCATAATTTGCAAAGGGATCTGTTGCAAGGAAATGAACCTTGGGGCTGTCTTGCAGGCTGGGGGACCCCGTGCTTATGGACCAAGAGTTGGTTGAGGTTTGGAGGTCTGCTGAAGCAGGTTCTGGGTGGGTGAGGGAGGATTTTAGGAAGGAGGTTTCTCATCTCAGGGCAGGCTCGAAGAAAGTCGTAACCTTGTCTCAAGACTAACGGATCCCAAACCTGGGAAGTAACGGGTGATCAAACCGGGCTATAGTGGGTTGTGGATTGTTGATAGGTTGAGTAGGTTGTGATGTGGCACGAGAAACCTGTTTGTGAACTAAATCTGGTGGGTAATTGATGGAAATCAGGGCTTCAGAGATATTGCTGGCATTTTGTTGAAGGGCTTGTTGATTGGAACAAATGTGACTGCCTCGAATGCCTAGGCTGTAGGGGAGGGAACGTTTGATGTGGTGAGGGTGGCAGCTATCATAATGAAGGTACTGTTGTAGGTTGGTGGGTTTGATATGGACAGCTGTGTGCATATAGCCATTTGTGAGGGAAAGGTCGACATCCAGGAAAGTGGCCTGTGTATTGGAGTAAGTCCATGTGCATTTCGAGGAGCTGACAGTGTTAAGTTTACTGAGGAAACTGAGTAGGCTGTCTTCCCCGTGGGTCCAGATTATAAAAATATCAATGAATCTGACCCACAAGAGGGGTTTCAGATGGGCTGCAGCTATGAATGATTGTTCTAGGCGGCCTAGGTAGAGGTTAGCGTATGAGGGAGCCATACGAGTGCTCATGGCAGTGCCGCTCACTTTCCCCCTCAAATGAAAAAAAAAGTTTTTGTTTAGTATTAGTTCCGCCAAGGTGAGCAGGAAAGTTGTTGTTGTTGTTTGGGCTTTAGGGCGCGTTAACATCGGTGCCCTGTGAGCAGGAAAGATCTGGTGGGAAGGCTATTGGGTGGACGCTGGTCTAGAAAATGTTCCATGGCACTGTGCCGGAAGAGCCATGCTCGAAAATTCTATTCTTTGTGTGTTCGTGTTTTTTTAGTGTACCAACGCCACAGGAATCCCCTTCTTTGGTAAGCGGTGGTTTTTTATCCTATGTTCAATATATATAGATAGCAAAATGAACCACCACTTACCTTAGATGATGGTTTCATGGGGGTGAACACACACAAAAAAAAAAACACAACAGGAAAAACAATGAATATTTCGGGACTTGGTCCTTCATCAACAGGAGAACATCACAGAAGGAGGGTAGAGCAGGATACGGTCTCACAATTCTGGCGGTGATCGCTGTGTACACAACTGACTCCACCTGGTATCTCGCTCCTTACTTCCACACGAATAAGGCTGTTGCCGAAATATTGCTTTCTTTTGTGCGTTTGTTTTTTTGTGTTCGTCATCCCAAGCACCTTCATCTTTGTAAGTGTTGGGTTATATTTCCCTATTCATCCTTAATTTTATCGCCTAAAAGCATTTTCCTGCTCATTGCTATTATATATAAATTTTTCATATTTAGATTTAATTATATTTTGCTCTTCCCACCAACCAGAGATCAGTTTGGATATTTATCTATGTTCGGGTATTAGCACTGAATCAGGTATTTCCTCCGTTTGATTTTTCCCCTGCCTTTTTCCTGGCCAACAGCTTTAAAAATGCTAAAGCAAAAAAAGTTGAACACATACTTTAAACATACTTGAGCAGAAAAGTATTATCTTTAAAATAAAAAAACATCTTGCACTGTTCCAGAGACAGCTATTTAAAAAATTTCTAGAAAATCAAAGTCGCTGGATGTCATCTTTGTCAGTCTGTATCTCAGATTATGTATTTTGTTTTATTATTATTATTATTTTTTTTTTTTTTTTTGCAAAACTAAAAAATAAGTGTATACATATGTATAACTAATATTTATACACAAGCTAAATTTTAAAAAAACTTCTGTGACTATGAAGGTAAATCCCCTGTCTGAATTGATATGGATTCAACCTCGAAGGAAGCAAAACTTGGCTATATTATAAAGTCAAGGAATGTTTTGAATATTTTAGAATCAAATAAGCTAAACGTCAAACACACAAATCAAGAACCAAGTTCCAAAAAAACAAAGAATGGAATTTGGTTGCTGTTAATTGTTTATTTATTACTTGGGAATATATACTACGCTCAAAAATTCTGGTAACTGAAATACTAATGTGCATAACTCACTATCTTTGGGCTGGTGAAGTTAATGGCATCTAACCAGTCTTGTAACGCAGCAAGACAATTTGTTAGAACATTCCTCGTCAACTCCACTGTTGAGTTGTCAATTAAGTGAGACACTAGTGCCCACATTGGATATGCACTGGCTTCCAGTTCTGCAGAAAATGCTGCATAGTAAGTGTTTGGTTCAAATTCCACATGCTGTGTGAGTTCACGTTGGTTGACATTCATACCTGTAAGAAAACAGGCTTGATGGTAAACATTCGTTGATTTAAACATATGGCATTATTTATTCCTCAACTCTCTTTCAAACAAGAAAAGATAAACACAAAACAATGTTTCACAAAAAATTCTTAACATATATTTTTTCCTTAAAGAGACATTTAGAATAAATTAAACACCTTTTCTATGATGCATTTACACTAGACATTGAGGTCGTTAGAGGTAGGACTGGACTGGAAGTAATTTCGCTATGGACTTTTCAAGATATCATTCACCTGGGGCAATTTCGGGAAACTACGGACCACCAAAATCTGGATGGCTGGTTGGGGATTCAAAACAGCATGCGAGATCAAAGTGTTACACACTCACCCTGTCACATAACCTTTCTTCTGTCAGTTCAAAGGGTCTTTAACACACTTAAAAACAACAGCAGATCATTTTAGAAGCATTTTCTAGTAGTTTGGGAGTCAGAAAACATGTTAGTAAGGAGAATTTGAGCTATTTTATTAGATTTTGAAAATTCTATAAAGATATTTAAACATTTTTAGAAGCCTTTTGGCCATATTCATTTTCAGAGGAGTAAAACGAGATGAAAATTCAAATTAGATCTAACACTTGCAATTTGTAAAATTATATTAAGGAGATATCGTGGGATTGGGGATCTTGCAAGCTACCAGAAAATATTGCACAAGAAACATTTTTCATCTAATTTTCAAGGTACAGCTAAGATTCAGAGCTCAAAATGTTCGGTATAAGATAATACGCAACATATGAAAAGATAGAGTCAATAACTATCAGGAGAGTATGTTTTTTAGACAAAATAAGAGATTTCGCTGACTTTGCAATCCAACATTTCTGCGGACATATGGATCTGAGGGCATAGAAATGACATTTAAATTAAAGAGGAGCTTTCACATAAGACATGGAGTAATTTACGTAAAGATTCCAACAATATATAAGCCGCAAAAGGGAAATTAAGGTTTGAACGTAATTGCTGCTACAAAGCATAATTTTTGAAACAAAGGATTAGCGTTAAGGGAAATGGATAATGAGGAAATAATATTACCATCATATAGAGAATCAAATTTAGTAAAGTTTGAGATATATTACAGATCGGTAGCACTCATATATTTGGAGATAATTGACATTAAAGTTTTTTTAGCTGACTTTGCATTAACAGTCAAAGTCGATCTTCACTATCAAATACATTTGGGATCTAGACGTGATGTATGTCAAACATTGAGGAAATTTTTATAGAATATTTTGATAACAGAATCATTACACAGACTAACGAACAATGATGATGAAGTAGATACCACTTTTTTTTTAACTTACTACCATTTTTCATAAACTTAGGTACATCTGTGTCAATTTTAAGGCCTTAGTTTGAACAATGCACAAGATTTGTTTTTTGTGCAACTGCTTAGATAATAATCACGGAACTATAAATGTAGGTCTTTAAAAATTTGGCACTCCCAAATTTTCTAATTATATTTTTGGTTTAGTACTGTCACCTGTATCTACTTAACAAAACTCTTGCATACCCAACAGCATTCAACTTTTCTTTTCTCAAGGAATGCAAACATTGGGATGAAAATTCATAGCTTCTACCACTGATCATTCCTTCTCATAATGCCATTTACTAGCACACATTAGGATATGAGGAATAAACAATTTCATATATGCTGTCATAGGTCTCGTAATATTTGTGGCTGGAGCAGCAGTATAGCATATCCTCTAGCATTTAGCTTTGAAAAATTCTCTAAAGCTACAGTGATAAATGACAAAATTCACAGAGATGCAACAAGTAACGATAAAAACAGCATTTAAGAGTATCCCAAGGAGATTATTCCCACTTCCCTTTTCCCATCATCAGTCTCTCAATAGTTTCATGCAATCCACTCCTTATCCTGAACTAATTATTTTATCAAAAAATACCTCCTACAAACTATATTCTAAAATACACATTTGATACCTTCTATTCTTCATCGCCAGTTATCTTATGACTGTCCCATCCACTAACAAGTTAACCAATCCCCTACACTTTATTACGTAATCTTCTCTTTCTGCTAGCTTTCTTCAAAAAATAATTTACTCGCCCACCATTTCCAAAACATGTTCATTGCATAGTTGAGCTATTCACTTGATTTCCTTCATGCATGTATAGTTCCATATGCTAAATATTTCAACTTACTTCCGTATTTGTTTTCCTTAAATTCACGCTTTACTTCCATGTGTAGCATTTAGAGCATGCAAACCTCTTAAACTACATTCTGATGTCTTTGCCCTAGATCCCCTCCACGTACCCCTATAAAATTTACCCTGTGCTGGTGAATGCGAACCCCCTAGAGAGAAAACGGGGGCGCCCTTTTTTTTTTTAGCTCCACTACTAGCAACAATGAGCATTGTGCTTATATGCATGAGATTTTTTCGCGAACCCCACTTTGGAACGCTGCTCTAGATCAAACATATGAGACTTGAAATCCCCCATAATATGATCTTGAGGATTAGGACTGCTCAGGAAGAATATCAGAACAAAACAATAATTCCTGTGAATTAGTGTGTGAAATGTTATAGGCACAGCTGAGGCAGGTAGACAAGAGAACTTTAAAAGTACATGGACCAATATCGGTTATATGATGTTGGGAATGCATAAATTTTCTGCTGGGTGAACAGATATTTCAGAAACCCAGCAGATGCACAATAACCACAATCTTGTAATTAAGAGTTACAGATTGAAATTCATGAGTATTAGCAACCAATAACTATTGAAGTGAACAAACTACGAACATCTAATGAAAATAAATACAGGCCTGTTCAGATTTCATCTGAAAAAAATGGATTGGAGGAGGGGGAAGAAGATAATGATAATACACGAGATCAAATTTCAAGGACAGAATTTGACATGGTTTAAAAAAATTACCTCTTATAAAGCACTAGTAAATGATGAGATTCCCTCAATCAGCAAAAATTGTCTACAGGAAAAATAAATAAAAGATTATTCAAAGTAATACAAAAACAAGAAAGATTCCAACAGAATGTAACAAAAGTATCAAAACCAAACTTCCCAGAAATATGAAATGTTCAACCGGCTTTACATCATACACTTTGAAATCTTTATGTATATATATTATGTGTATGTGTGTGTTTAACTATATTTCTCGTTTCAGCCACCACTACCTAGCACAGATCACTGGTGTTTGTATGTGGTAGTAGCGTGGAGTTTCCTTTCGTGCACAATGTTGGCCGAATGCCGATAGCTGTGAGTGTGTGGGAGATTTGGCAGTTAAAGGTGGTCGATGTGATATTTCTACCATGGACCTATGTGTCCCTATACAACTCTTTCATGCCACAACTACATAGCACAGACCACTGATGTTTGTGTATGGTAGTAGCATCACTTCTCCTATCATGCACTATGCTGATTAGATGTCGGTAGCTAGGGGGTGTGGGAGATATGGTACTTGATAGTGGTCGACCTGGGGCACTTTTGCATTTCAACCTAAGGCGTTTTTGTCCCTATGTATCACTTTATAGCCAAAAGTATCCAGCGCAGATCATTCTTGTTTGTGTGTGGTAGTAGCATACGTTCACCGATCGTGCACAACGCTGGACGATTTTCGATATCTGTACAGGTGTGGGATGTATGGTGGTTGAAAGTGGTCAATCAAGAATATATTGGTATTTCAACCAAAGGTATAAGTATGTGTGTCCATATATTTCACTTTGCTGCCACAACATAGTGCAGATCACTGGTGTTTGTGTGTGGTAATAGCATCAAGTCTCTCATCGTACTATATGGTGGTTAGATGTCGGTAGCTATGGGGGTGTGGGAGATACGGTCGTTGAAATTGGTCGACCTGGGGCACTTTCGCATTTCGATCGAAGACGTTTGTGCCCTATGTTTCAACTTGCCGCCAGAACTACCAAGTGCAGACCACGGGCGTTTGCATGTGGTAGTAACCTGGAGTTTTTCACCGTGCACTATGGTGATTGCATGTCGGTAGCTGTGGGGACGTGGTAGATAGTGGTGGACCTGATATAAAAATAGACATGCATCCCTATATTTCATTCCTCAGCCAAAAACTACCTGGTGTAGTACACTTGTGATTGTGTGTGTCATTAACCTCAAGTCTCCCAACATGCACCGAGGTGGTGTCATGTTGGTAGGTATGGAGTGTGGGAGATATGAACTTTGCAAAAGGATTTATCGATAGTATCAGTATAAGGAATACAGCACAGTTAAATCTAATTTTCCTGTTACAGAAATACATGAATGAAGCCAAATATAACTGAAGAAAAAAATTTCATTGTAACTTTTTTTTTAATACTTACAAATTTGTATACTATGTGGAATGATAGGAAAAATAAGGCATTAGGACCAGATGAACACAAAAAAAAAGAGACTATATTTTGTTGGATAATCTTAATCATGCTGGAAGCGAGGCATATGGCAAGTGAAAAGATGTGTACACATTCAGACCTGCCACATAAAACAATCATCCCAAACATGCAGAATATAAATTGACTTACAAGGTACTCTACAAGAATAAAATTTGTGGATTTCAAAATTCGCCTCTTTTCTTAGTGTGAAATTTTCACAACAGTTCCTCCATTAGAAACAGTAAATTACTATCTAAAATTGGACAATGCTCTGAACAGTACTACTACAGGGCTAACTTTCAGATCACTTCACAATTTCTCACGAACTGTAATTCCAACAATTTGAATCTAGCAGTTTGGTTAAAAGGACGTTCATACTCCTCCCCACCCCCTATTTCTTTCTATCTCATTTGTGAACTGCACTTTACATCTAAGATCCCATAACCACCAAAATGGCTTCTCTAACCATCAAATTTCTATTTGAACACTTTATACGTATGTAAATAAACTTTCATCACACTAATTTTCATTTTGGCGATAGTGCCCACTGCTTTTCCCTACTAAATTTAAACTAACTTTCTTCACACAAAAGCTTAATCCTGCTCACTGCCTTTCTCCACTACTAATCCATCTGTTCCAAAGATAATATGATGGTTCAGATTTCTTGTTCACTATTATCTTTTGTGTTTGAATTTAACCATTACATAAATATCACTGAAACAAAATATACTGACATACTTAAAATACCTGATAAATACATTTAGTTATTAATGAATTAACATGCCTTTTAATTAATCTCTTTTTCGCAATCTTCATGTCAATTTGGAAAACAATCTTTAATATTTCCTCATAATTTAAACCATATAAAAGACTATGTCTCATCAGGGCTCAATGAGGCATCAAAAGTCAACAACTTGTCCAAAGTTTAAATATTGCAGGATTGCATCAGGAATGACAACATTCGGTGTCACTCTGATCCCTGAGAAAAGGGAGAGTCGTCTGCGAAGGTACGGCCATGTATTGCACAGCAACAACACAAACTGCAAGAACAGCAACTGATATAAGTGGGGAGGGCCAAACACCATGAGGAAGACCCAGGAAGTGCTGGCTGGATACCCTATGGGAGGGCAACTTAATGCCTCACCTGAGGATGCAAAAGATCGGATTTTATGGAAGAAGAAGCACCAAGTCACACCATGTATCAAAATATGGTAACAATTAAATAAAAGACGCTAAGTAGCGGAAAGGAATCAAATTTGATTCCATGTATCAAAATAGTCATTTTAACTAATCTAAATTGTGTTAAAATCAATATTAACAGTATTTTATTACTAAAGTAATACTAGTTATATCGTACTTATATTGCAATGTATTTTAGTGGTTTATTTTATTCAGAATTGTGCTAAAAACTTTTATTATTTTTTGCTATGAGTTTACACCTCATCAACGCTCAGGACATTAGAGGTGGTAAAAGACTGAGGACGAGGAACAAGAACGAATTCGGTCATAGCCTTTTGAAGGAACCAGCACTTTATTCACCTGGAGTGATTTTGGGAAACCATGGATAGCCGAAATCTGCATGGCTGGACACGAATTTGAACACGCATCCTCCAGCATGTTAGTGCTCACTCACCACGCTAATTAAAAGCCTCTAAACAATTTTGTAATCATTTTGAGTGTTTGGTAAATTTTAAGTATTTTTTATTAATTTATTGTGTAATGTTTTAATAACAACTGGATTGTTTAAGTTTCAAAGTTAACATTGTCAATCTGTGTGACTTCTCGGACATTCCCTTTAACATAAGTACTGTAATTTTGGCTGTGCAGACCAGTTGCTACAAGTTTTGTGCACTGGTTGTAGGTATTTATTACGATCATGGAATTTCTTTTGTGACTCATTTTGCTAGTAGCCATTTTAATCAAGAAATTCTTTAATTAAACTGTGTTGTGTAAATATTTTGGATAAGAAGTTTCAATAAACATGGATCAACAAGTTTAATAAAACCAAGGTTTCTGAAATTTCTTACTGCTCATTTTCGTAATCAAGTTAACCTTGCACACTTAATTCCAACAGCATCAAAGTTAAGAAACATCAAGAGAGCTTTGATGGAAGCAGTAACCACCTGCCACCTGAATCATCAGTAAAATTAAGGATAGCCAGTAGGTACTGAGCAGTAGTATTTTTGGGTGATCACCAAGGCAGTTTGGGATAGAGATGACACACTTAAATATACTATAACCGGGAACTCATAAAAGGAGTGTAATACACGGAATACTATTATAAGGCATTAAACAAAGTTCTACTGCATTTACAGGTTCTTTTACTAGTGACAAACATTCCCATGGTAACAGCTGAGTGTGTATTACCCACCAGAAATAAAGTACTAAAATATTTTTAAGAATCAATGAATATAATACCTTGAAACATAGAGAGAAATGTAAACCACATTTCCAAAAGATTGTCGTCACTCATAAATTTTATTGCTACGGGCCGATGAGACAGAACATTATTCAGGTCTGAAACAAGTGGCCAATAGCAATGTTCTTTCATCACTTGTCGACCACAGTCAACAACGTAATGGAAATTTTTTTCAGGATCTGAAAACAAAATAACCAAAATATGTATGAATATCATTATGCAGTTACAGTTACTACTACTTTTATGAATGTCTGTTAAGGTAAGTCATTCTTATACACAATTCTTAAATTAAAAATTCACTTTGTTAAATACAAAGTACTACCCTAACCCTACAACTATTCAATACCACAATGCACTACCATAAAAGATATGTATCAGATCCACACATGAATGACAACATAAATAAACATTTTCTCACTCCCAGTAAATTCTGGGAATAGTCTAAATAAAAAATAAAAAAATAAAAAAAAAATTCGAGAAACAGAGAAGTGGGGGGCAGGGTGGAAAAGGACTATTAGAAGCACAAATTGTGACTTAATATGTAAAACTGAGACCCATAAAAACCAGGGGCATTGATAATCTCACAAATTATTTTACTCTTCAGTTCATTTTCTTTCTACAAATCTCAACTAAAAATGTTTAAATGAATATTCTTGTTTCAAAATCTGGGCACCAAATATCAAATAGAGAATGATTTAAATAAAGATTTAATATTGAAATAAGCAAACTAGTGCAAACTGAGATTAAAAAAAAAAAAAATTTCAAGCAGGTTCACCACTTAGTTTCTGACCTCTTTGCTTTTTTTTAATACTTGACAATTCTTTATCAAAATCACTATCCAGCATTTTTTTTATTACTTTTATCAAATAGCTTTATTGTATATAGACAGAAGACATAAACTTACCATGCAAAGTGTTCTGTATCAGTATCTTACTCATCATATACTTTAGACTGATAACCATGACATGCAGTAAGTTCAGGTTCTCTGCCATATGAAATGCCAGACTTTCATTTGAAAACAACTGCACACTAACATGTACTACTCTGTTTGATAAAGTGTCAGGATCTGCTGATCGCTCCAACATTCTAGAAATCCGACTGTAGTGCAGAACAAATGCCTGGGTCAGAGCTTCCTATAATACAGAAAACAAGATAAACAGACAATACTTTTAATGTAAAGTGCAACCTTTAAAGAAAAACATATGAAACTTTAAAGTATTAGGTCTGAAGGAAAAGAAAAATAAGAAATCTGAATTTTGGGTCCTACAAGAAACAAGAGGCATTGATTAGCAAATAAAGGGTGTTGCAAAACAGATACTGGTTCTGTTATATCAAATTATGAACTTCGTTATTTCAAAACACAGTAACAAAAATATGAACATTTCCCTAAACCTTCCCATTTCAGTAATGGAAAATGATGTCAGGTATATTGCAACCTTGACTGCACAGGCTTGCATGAAATCCGTCCACAAAATTCGCAATGCCTGCTTCACAAGAATCCACTTGCATGTCACCAACAAAACGTCAACTTTCTACCTTTAACTGATGGATGTTTCGGGGTTTACTGACATACACCAATGATTTCAGATAACCCCAAAGAAAAAATCACAAGGTATTAATAAGCAGTGGCCACTGTTGGTCACCACTACGCGAGATGAGGCAATACAAAAACCACTTGTGGAGCAATGCAGGGCATGAGGTTTCAGCAGTATGGTGCCACCCATCACAACTCTTGAATGTCCATTCCACTGAAATGATGCCACAAGAAATCTCATCATTGCACAGTATCGGTTTCCGTTTTCCTGCCTCAACTTCAAAAAAATAACAGTCTTTGAATAGGTTAATTCCAGTTTTGTCTATTTTTCTCAATTTTTACATTTATTCCCATTATATTCAATTCTTTTTCTTGTTCATTAGGGATGTTGTCAATCACTTAACTGATCATAAAATTTGACTTCTGCTGTGAGAAAATGAATAATAACTTCTCTCTTGATTAAGCCTCTATTCACATTCATATAACAAAGGTGGGAAAGTCGTGATGTTATAAAACTTAATGCTTGTACCTCTGTGTGTGCTTTAATGTTCTCTTAAATAGTCCACATACTGTAGGATACCTTTGCCACTAAGATCTATATCTCTGTTGAAAGTAATTTAATCCCCATAAGAAAGTGCTGAACTTTTTTCACCATTTGAGATTACTCTAACAGATAATACTGCCAGCATTTAGAAGTGAAGATCTTTATGGTAACTAATCCTGCCACTGTTACCTTTTTTCCCCATTTTCGAACATCGTTGTCAAATATTATAAATAGAAGGCAAAAATGTATAGCCTTGTCTAATATCCAGGTTTCTAAACATTTCTCCATATGATTATTAGAAAGACAAAATAATAAAATTTGTGCTATTATAAAGTCTTTTACTACAATTTTCTCACGATTCCGATAGCTATGTTTGGGCATTATTTTCCAGAGATGTTCTCTTTCAACCCTATAAAAAGTCTTCTCAACTTCTACGAAAGCCAGGTACATTTGAATGGTGAATTCTCTCCGTTAATACAGAATTTGCTAGATAGCGAACATATTATTGTCACATAATTCAACATTTAAGATGCTGTTTAGGTGTTCCAATAATTTATTTTCAGCAATGACCTCCAATCTGTTATTTAAAAAACGTGTATAAACTTTGTAGGCTATGTTTCAGGATACTGATGTCTCTACAGTTTGAAATTTTGCTAGTTTAATTTCTTAAAGAAAGGTAATAGTTTTGCTGTTACTCAGTGACTTTTATATTTATGCTTCAAATATCAATTAGATTTAAAATTCCCAGTTTGAGAAGTGAAGCACAGTGTTTAATCAATCCTATATTTATGCCATCAGATCTATAAATTGTTTTCGGACTTTTGTTTCTGTATTATATCAATTTTTTTCTATGATAATTAAATCTATCTTATATGGTGTTTTTCTCCCATATCATGGGTATACAGTCATAGGGGAGTCATGAAAACAACATTTCAGTTCATGGATCTGCAGTCTTCACCAGGTTTTGCAAAGCTTTTGGTGGTTGTAAGCCTGCTGCTGCTGCTTACATGGTTATAAGTGGAGCACTTGACCTTGGTCCGCCACGATGTCCATGCCAAACCTACTCCTCTCCTAGAGCAGTGCATTTATATGCAATCTGCTGCAGAGCGCTGGTACACCAATTCTGGTGTAGTTGCTAGTGCTAGGTTTAACCTGCTGCTCACTGTGAAGTCTGGACTACATCATTTGTTCTATCTTCATCCTAACATGATGATCTGCAATGCTTATGTTGGAGATCGGCTATAACTGACTTTCCGACTCCACTTGTGTAGAACCCGCCACCCCTGTTGATACTGTTTTCATTAAGCCAAATTTCCAACACATCACTTATGACCAAGTCACGAAAGGTAAAAACTTGGAACAACATAACCTCCTTATTAAACTCTTGTGTTCTTCAATCAACAGCATATTTCAAGAGAGCCACCGTTCCCAGACCACAGAGACAGCATAACGAGCAGGAACCACCCACATAAGCTCTCACCATCCTTTTATATGCCAGTAACATTTTAATATGTCTATAAAAATGTTAAAAATCATTTAGGGACAGGTTTAAGCCATAAAAGGAATACAGTAAAGCATTTCTACAAGCTAGTCCCAGAAGTAACATACCCATACAAGGCTGCCCATGTGGAAGATAAAAATTTCAGTTTGATTAGTTTTTCAACCATAACAGTTTTTCTTGCATTCATTTTTACCACTAAATGAATGCAAGGTGTATTAATAAATACACATTTTAAAGTGTATTTATTATATCCAGTTTAGAAGATATTTTGATTTGTTGATGCCTTTAAACCACGCAGTCAAAGGAGGATGAATAAAAACATTTGGAATAACTAGTAAGCGCAAAAGTCACAGTAAGGCTTTTGTCACCAGTTGTAGTCTACATTCTCTAGTATCTTCAGATCATAAAATCAAGTAATTAGGCAAAGTATAAGTAGGATTTTTAATTAAAAGAAAAAAATCAAAATTTAAACTAATGAAGTTAGAACCAAGAAATTAATTTCAGAGATTAGACAAAATTGAGAGGATTAAAATAATATATTAGTTTCTGTAGAAGTTCAAGATTGATGCAACATTAATGAGATTTTGAGAAATGTATTGTGATAATTTGAAAAGGTGCCAGGTTTGATAAAGTAAGAGAATTCAGAATTAATTTAACAGAAGCATTTTTGAGGACTAAACCAGGTTAAAAGAGAGAGAATGACATACTAGGAAGCCTATATGTTAATTACGATTCAAGGTATCAAGTACTTTTTGAGATATTAAGTTTCTAAGTGTTTTGCTGATGTCACAAAATCAACAGATTCAATGAGGAGAGGGCATCCACAGTGGCTAGTCAGTCGCCCGGTAGTTCTCGAGTAGGTAGGTTCGTGTGTTGTTAATGGAGCAAATGGCCCTTGTGGCAGTAGTATATCCTAACAAAGCTGTAGTTAAACTTGTGAAGGGCACCAGATGAGAGTTTGTTTTCTCTCGTGAATGTACTTTACCTGCAAATCTTCTAAGGAAATGTGTGTCTGATCACCTTATTCGAAAATCTAGTACCGAACATCAGTACGAGAACTTTTGGAGGATAAGCTTTATGAAACTTTAGAACTGTGGGCAGTGTACTCATTTCACTTCTCCCTTTCACATTTGAGGGTTATTTCAAGCGTGTGGTGGCCAAGTAACTTACATTTTCTATTCAATTTTGTGAAAAATGAACTCATCAGTTGTGAAAGCTTAATGCAGGAGTGCTGCAATTATCAATCACATCAACAAAATCCTTTTTTTCTTTTTGGCACCATTGTGATTCTACTAAGCCAACAATGCTTTTTTGTTTTTATACTGGTAACATGTTCTTAATTTGCTATTTTCAATTATATTGTTTCTCAATTTATGGTGTCACCCCTGGAAACACCGTTTCACTGAACAAAATGGTCCACATACAAACTCATTTCATTCAAGTGGCAAGGTTTACATTAGGTGACCCAATTCACCTAGCTACTTGCATCATTCTTATGTCACATAACTAAGGTGTTACCCTACTTCCCCCCCCCTCCCCCACCCTTTTCTGTATCTATTCGTGTTGCAAATTTTGTTTGCCTCCACAGCTCTTCTCGTACCTATCAATCTATTTACGTAACTTTTGTTTTTCATTTACTCAAGTCTGTTCTCTTCATTTTGAACTCGTTCCTACTCCATTTTTTCTCCATTCCTCATAAAGACAACTGTTATCAAGCAATGAGTTGTCAGTGGCTCTTTGACCTTCATTGCACTCTTACATTCTTTCGTTCAATTTTTTCCACATTTGTGTATGTGTGTTGTGCTATTACTTATGATGAGTGGTAGCCAGTTTCTCTTTCCACATTCAAAAATATAAATTTTATTGCATATTATTAACAATAATTTTACCTTATAGTCAGGATCAGGTAACATGTTGAGCAAAAGACAAACAACTCTCTGTGGGAATTCGAATTTTACAGTCCAAAAAACCAGTTCCTCCAGAAAAGTATGATGAACTAGATGTTCCTGAAGTGCAGGACAGTCTGTAAACAAAAAATGACTTCGTTGATTCTCTTGGAAAATTTGATTATTGATTATTGTAGTTTCAATAAAACATTGAAAAATTTAATGTGCAGAAAAATTGGTTAGACATCTCTTTTCTTGATAAAAATAACATCTTACTTAAAGGCGACCATGACCACAAGCTTGCGCTCGATTACATGCAAAAAATTGTGTTTTTTGCTAAGGGTGTCAGGGATTGGAACAAATTACCAAGTGTAGTGATGAATAATTTTCAAAAAACGCTTAAGGAATTTAGAATCAAAATATGTAAATCATAATAGTAAATGGGGTAAGAATTTAAAATTACAAAAAATATGTAATATAAAAAAGGGGTAAATTGTCACCGGAGTGTTAGCTCCATCGCAATTAAAAATTAATAATGGTAATAATGTCATGCATGTTCTTTTACTTGAGATGGTGCCAGATTCAGTAACAACGCACGTGTGTTGGAATACAATCTTCTAAATTTTCAAATCTTACCAAATATTCATAAATAAATGAAAAAAAGGCACAATGAAGTGAAGAGAAGAGAGACGTTTTACAATCACCAAAAAAAGGGCATCAAATTTGTTACGAGTTAATTATTACGGCTTTAGTATTGACTGTCTCAGATAAGCCAAAGACATGTCTATTCCTCAAGAGCTAAGTGATTTTCTGATTATGATATAAACATAACAGAAATTACAGTGCCTCAAATAACATATTGCTTACTGCATAGAAAATTTAAAATCCCCAATACTTTTCTAAAAATGCTTCGCCCGACAATGTGCCCCAATTTTTTACAATGGCTCAACCCGAGTTTTAAGAGTTACAAATAGCACAGGTGAATACTATGCCAATACTGGCTTATCAGCAATCTTTATTACAGTTTTAAGTAATTATCCTAACATGCAAGACTGGAGGGTAAGAGATAATGTTCAGGCTTAGTAATTGGAAGCCTCTGGGTTCATTTCCTGATCAGGCCAGCCAGAGACTGATTCTTCATTGTTTTATGACGTCACTTCATGCCAATTTCAGCATACTTCCTCAACAAAAATCCGTGGAAAGTTTCAATTTCTTCTCCTTGTCAACAATCCTATTCCAACTGTAACCATCTCACTGTATATGATGCTAAGATTTCTCATGGCTTTTGAGATATTTTATCATTTGTTTTAATTTCACATGGCAGAAGAAATACAAAAACAGTAACTACATTAACTTACAATAAATATAACTATTACTAAAGACTGATGTTTAACGATTGCAGCCATTCAATTGCTTCTGTTGTTGCTTCGTGAATCTGGTTCATTGTACCACTGAATCTCCTGAGAGGGCATTCCATGGCGATGTGGTGAATGGTTTGCTCATAGTTACTGCAGTCACAAGAAGGATTCTCTGTAATTCCCCACTTGTACAACCAGTAGTTGCATCTACCGTGGCCTGTTCTCACTCAGTTCAGTGGCATCCAGGTTTTCCTAGGAAGGTTGAATCCAGGAAGTTGTCGTGTAGGGTCTTGGATTAGCGCCTGTTTGTCGGGGTTGGAATTTGTCTACTCAGCGCACCATGCTTCGCCTATGTTGAAATTATTTTGGACCAACTCTTGACCAAACTTCCATGTTAGCCATTTTAGTCTACTTGGAGCTTTGTGTGTGCAGTCCTGATGAATTGGAAGTTGTGGATAACTTATGCATTTCTGCCATTCCTTTTTTAATGCCGCTTGTATTCGGAGACTTGGTGGGGCAATGTTAGAGAGTACAGGCAGCCAGTCTGTAGGTGTAGATAAAACAGTTTCAGATATTGTTCTCATTGTGTCATTTAGTTGAACGCCGATCTTTTTGGTGTGACTGCTGTTTAGCCATACTGGACTGCAGTATTCGGCAGTTGAATATACCATAGCAAGAGCTGATGTTCTGAGAGCTGCGGCATGTGCTCCCCAACCCGTTCCTGAAAGTTTGTGAAGGATGTTATTTCGAGTTTTTACTTTTGCCGCGATTTTATGGATATGCTCCTTATATGTTAATGACCGGTCAAGAACCACACCTAGATATTTTGGATAAAGGATTGTATTTAAGTAATTGGTCTCTGAATTTTATTTGAGGTCTATAGTGGGCTTTTCTATTTTTTAGGTGGAATGAGCTGACCTCTGTCTTATTTATATTCAGTTTCAGGTGCCAAGTGTTGAAGTGCTCATTCAGTTTCTGAAGATCAATTGCGAGAATTTCTTCGGATGTTTTGAAGTCGCTAGATTGCGCTGTCATGACTATGTCATCAGCATATATAAACTTCCTAGAAGTGGTAGACGGTAAGTCTGCGATGTAGATGTTGAACAGTAGTGGAACAAGAACAGATCCTGGTGGTAGCCCGTTGTTTAATCTGTAAGATTTGCTTCTATTCCCATTTAGATGAACCTCAATCATTCGATTGCATAGCGCAAAACGACTGCCTCTCTGTTGAATGACATGACATCATTTGGGTATGAAAGCAAAATAGAAAAGCAGGCTGTATTCCAAAAAAAAAATTGAAGATTCAGTGGCTGAAATAGAAAAGAAAATTCATAGACTCGAGGAACATTTTTAAGTGGAGATAAGAACTTAAAAAAACGCTCTTGCTTTGCTGTTCCTGTTGCTCATAACTGAATCACTCGTTGCGTACACACGTTCCGAGCCTAATGGCCCATTTTTCTACTAGTGAACAAGGCAGATGCTGAAATATTGTATAGTTGTTTGTCAGCATAAGTGTTCCCTCTCATCGCAGCATTCAACTTCACAAACATAATTTAAATATTTCTGGGGATTTAATTGCAGATTCATTGAGAACAAGTGTCAGGCTTCACAAATAAACCACCAAGATTGGTGAGCGGGTGGTAGCACACCAGGTATTTGGTAAGATGCAAGATTTGAATCCCATCGGACCATCCATATTTCAGCTTTCCATGGTTACTCAAAATCACTGTGTGTGAACGGTGAGTTTACTGTAAAAGGTCACGGCCCAATTCCTTCCATTTCTTGACTCTGTCCTCTCCCACTTGTAATGACCTTGATACCATGGAGGAATAAAGCCACTGGGGGAGGGGATGGGAGTCATTTAAAAACAGGAAATCACAAATATTGCAATTTAAAAACAAATATGCTTGTATTCAAAGACTCCTTCAATTCAGCAATCAGAATATAAAACCCTCCACCCACTAAAAAAAGCCTTAAAGTCACGAAATTCTAGCTCGGTAACTACATTCTGTCAGTAATTGTGCCCCGGAATGTACACATTTTATCATTATTCTTGGCCGCTGCTGAAAAATTCTACCATTCTTATCTTGCACTATCCTACATCAAAGTCATCCTAAGAAACAGTAACGCAATACTGGTACACTAAATTCATGATATAATAGACTTTCATTTCCCAGTGCTTTAACCATAGACTAAAAAAAAACAAACAATTCTCTGCGTGCAAGAGACTCGCTGGCGCATGGGGGTGAAGCTCGGAGTTCTACAGTTAAAATGACTACGACCACCCCCTTTTTACTCATAATAAATATTGAAGTAACGAAATATATTGGTTTTCAAGTAATGACACTGCTTTTCTCATGTTGATAGCTGTCGCAGCATTCTTAATCAACAGCTAAAATAAAAAATGAAAATTTTTAGAACCTATTACAGAGCTTGAATTGACAAAGTCACACTTTCTTGAACAGCAGCATTAAAGAATTGTGTGTGACTAACATGAAGTTTAAGAGTAATAAGGAAAGAGTTTTACGGAAATACGTAAAAATTGACTTAAGCCAATAACTATAAAGTAATTATATCTAGATTCTTCAATAGTTCAAAAAATAACTCCTTGCTTTATTTTCACCATAATATTATCAGAAGGAAAGCTTAACATGGTAGATTGAAGCAGCAACCATTTTAACAGTAATAACCCTGCAGGACATCCAATTTTAGTTTTCCAAGGTTTCCGTAAATCGTTCCAGCTGAATGAGAAAAACGCTGGTTCAGAATGCAGTAACCGAATTCTTTCTAGACTCCAGTTCCACTACCCTCCTGCCTCAGATGACATTGGCATTGATGAGACGAAAAAAAAAAAAAAAAAAAAAATACTTCTTGCTGATCACGCTCTGGATTTAAGTTATTCAACTGCTGGCCTCGGTAGCAAATTGGCAAGAGCACTAGTTCCACTTAGTCTCTTGTTATATTTTCCTTACTGTTCGAAGATGTCAATCATTAGAGAGGGAAAGTGACAGGGGGCAAGTGATGGGAAGGAAATCGGCTGTAGTCTATTGAACAAACCATCTGGCACTCAATGAGTCATTTTGAATAATCATGCTGAGCATGGCAGGTAAGCGATAATGCTTTGATCTTGCATTCAGGAGGATGCGGGTTCGAATCCCCGTCTCGGCACGGTTTTCCATGGTTTCCCGAAATCACTCCAGACTAATGCCGGAATGCTTGCTTTATAGGTCTATGGTCGAATTCCTTCCTGTTCCTTGCTCCTTATCATTTCCCACTTCTAATGATCTCAACGTCGATGGTGTAAAGCCAAAAGCAAAATATCGAATAATCATGCAAAGCTGAAATCTGAATGTCTAGACAAAGATTTGAATCCCTGACCTTCCTAATACAAGCTTGACTTGCCGCGATGCTAAGTCACCAGTGCGAGTCCAGTCGAGGGCACGTGCGATCAAGTAAGTGTCGGGTACAGCTTGAGTTTTCATCCATATGAGTAAAAACCATTTGTAGATACCTCAAAACACAGGATGATCACACTAAAATGGAGTAGCAGGCTGAGTGGCTATCAGGATGAAAGACATGCATTTTTTAAAAATGGTATTGACACAGAAAACGTTTATTAAATTGATATAAAAGTGGAAACCTAAAGGTGATTGGCCCTCTTCCAAAACCTCTCACAGATGCACTGTACATGATAAAAAAATCTAGGCTTGTTTCAGTTGTAATATGGCTACATAATAGAAAGTATCAAAATATAGACTTGTTAAATAGGGGCTGTCATTTAGTTTCTTGTCACCCGGGGAGGGGTGTTTAATTTCATCTGGTGTGTTTTGGACACTGTTTCTTAAGATTATGCTTGGCTATGAAGGAAAAATAAATCCTTGCTCAACTCCAGAAACATGAGAAATATGCAGATCGGAGACATGAAGATAAGGAAGTAATCAATCTGACAGCCTCTAAGAGGAAGTTTTTATTTATTAGTGGCTATGTGGAAGTGAAGCATACTTGTTCAGTGGAATTAACTCCAATGAGGTGTGTGGATATGATCTTCTGTACACGAAATAAGTCCCTTTATGAACTGATACAATGCAAGGCATTTGATGAAAATGACAGACTATTTTGTATGAAATATTTTGTATAGTTCAAGAAACAATGAAGTGTAATATAATATATGTATTGGTTATTAAATTACATAAGAACGCACTTTCTTTCGGCGTTGAGTATATATAAAATGTTCTCGGGTGACTTGCCGAGTTAAAGAAACGATACTCGGCGATCTCATTCACTGTCGCCACCTTCTTAAATTACTCCTTATGGATTTTATCTTCAGAATGTTCCCACAGTAGCTTGTAAATTTTCAGCTCGTACAATTAACATTAAAAATAGGTGTGTGAATATGATCCTACGTGCACAGGATAGTAATTTTTTTTAATGAAGACCTCCTGCTGATACACGAGATCGTTTTTATGAAATACTAGCTGGTTCGTTCGTGTTTGTAAAGAATTTGGATTGACAGCTGCCGACATGTAAACACCGTAGTACACAATGGGAGACACTATGCTATTACCACACACAAACACCAGTGATCTGCGCTAGATAGTTTTGGCTGAAAAGTGATACACCATGACACAGTCACCTTTGGTTGAAATATGAAAGAGCTGCAGGTTGACCAATTTCAACCACCATATCTCCCAATACGAAAATATCCTTGATCGACCTCTTTCAACCACCATATCTCCCACACTCGCACAGTTACCGAAATTCGGCCAACGTTGTGATCGACGGGTGACTCTGTGCTACTACCATACACAAACACCAGTGATATGCACTACATAGTTTTGGCTGAAATATGAAAGTGGCGCAGGCTGACCACTTTCAACCACCATATCTCCCACACCTCCATAGCTACCATATCGATGACCCTTACAATGCAGAGTGCTTGCCACTACACTACCAAAGTCAAAATGAAAATAATGGTAGGGACTCTGGCAAAGGGATTTTTGAACGTCTGTGTGGTCATGGTGACTAACAGGGATGACATTTGCATAGTCCCATAGAACAAGGAAATTATTGGATATCTTAGGCAGCAATTTTCCTCTTCTTCCTTCAAAACTGCTGCTTATGATTCAACCCATAGTTGTTATCAGACACAGTCAGAAGAAATACAGAATAGAACCATATATTCCTGATGAATCATGGATTTTTCAACTTGATATAACAATTTTTATAGGTGCTCATTTTTGGGAGTACATAGGAAACCTCTCTTAGTATTTGGAAAAACAAAAATCATTTCTCTTTACAAAACCAGATTATTCGAGTTTGAAAATTAATCACCTATTTAATTCATGGTAGAGACATAAGAATTTTTAAAAAAATCAGTATCGTATGAAATTTTCGAATGGCAATGTAACTAACTGTTTGACTAGTAGTAACCATTTCTTTTTACCATCCTCATGGTGAGAATTAGGACATAGGTTCATATTCCCATCTGGCTATCAGATTTCAGTTTTCCACGAATTCTCAAAATATTTCCAGGCTAATGCAAGGATGATTTCTGCAAGAAGCAATGGTTAAATTTCTTCATGTTCTTTGTCTCAAATCCTATTTCATCTTTAATGAATTTGACAGCAACTAAGCATAAAGCCCTAAGCATTAAAACTGGCTAAAGTATAAAACAGAAGATTTTATGTTGGTTTTCAAGTAAGAAATTATAATTCAAAGATACTATCTTTCCGCAACACCATATTGCAAAATGTAAATAGATAAAATATGATCTTTTTTACCAAAAACATTTTATTCACAAAAATGACAGTGTATTCCGTTCTTATTTCATCGATATCTGAATTTATAATCCATGAAGTATTTTATCAATCTGCTTATTCGTATTTCCACTTCGCTACAATCCACTGAGTGTCAAATCTTTATATGTGGATGTATATTGCAATTCTGTCCAGAAAATTATTGGACATGATCAGGAGATAAATAGAAAAATGTTATCATGGAATAGAGTAAAGAAGAAGGTCAGAAACCTTTAAGGAACAGCAAAACAATAAACGTGGATAATGTCCAGTAACTTATCTGCCCTTCCTCTAAATCGATAACTGCGCGAAATCTAATGTCCAAGTAACTAATGAGGCGTGAAATATAATGCTGATTTTCTGAAAGTTTTTCCCATGTATCGTTAATGGTATCAGACAGTCGGCAAAGGGTTGTCGCCAAATGTTCCATTTTAACATTTACATGCATTTATTTTCTGTTAGGTTCTACGACAGCACCTTTGACTGGTTAATCAGTTTCACATACTTTTGGCTGCTTGAGCAACCACCTCTGGCCTATGTGGGTTCACTGGATGGTATACCCTATTCACTATAAAATGATATGACCCTCTGAAAATTGTTGCTAATAGCAACATCATGTTCCGTCAAACAGACGCGTAAGCTGCTGATTTGAGTCGGCTGTCTAGCTCTTTCTATACACAGATGACTGCTCCAAACTCACTAACTTCTACAAATGTCAATATGGCTACTTTTCTCTTATTTATCCACATCTGCCGGATGACTATGCCACTATTTATGTCACTCTTTAATGTATCTCTAAACTGCAATGATCTGGAGAAAGGAAAGCAGCTGCAAAGTCAAACAATTTCCCGTCTTGGCCAGCTGCTGATCTGCATGGAATGCTTCTGTGGGACTGTTCTGTGACTTTGCCTTCCTCTTGGTAAACCAATGGTTAATTTGTGAATTCCCATGATTTTAGTAATAAAACCGTTTGAATGTCGCTCTTCATGCAAATTAATATTTTCCACCTTCTCTGGTTATTTAAATGGCTCATGGCTGGTGCCATGAATAGCACTGAAGCAGACCTGTGTTTGAACAGGAGTCTCACAATTCAATGAGGAAGTCTTCTGATAGGGAACTACACATATTTCCTTCTATTTTGACTTTAGAAATATCTGTCATCATACCCAAGACGAAGTTACATCTTTCCTTCATTCGAACCTTGACTAAATAATATAAAATTGAAATTTTTTAACTGTCAAATTTTTTATAGGAATACCACTAGGTTGGAGCCGTTTACAAAATGATAACGGTACATTAGTAATACCATTTCAGTATGTAAATTAATGTTAAATAATAGATACTGTGAGCACTACAAATAAATGCAATAAGAATTGGCTATGACTCCTGAATCGACCTAACAACCAATAATATTTCTAAGCTAACCAAAGTAAATTGTTGAGACATCAATGAAAATATAAGGGGCTGTAATGAGGTTCCATGAATGACGAATGAGAGACCTGCCTTCCATGTAGTACAATATTTTTACTACAAAGAAAGAACTTTCTCCACATTTAAAATTTATATTTTGTAGTTATGGTGATACAGATTTATAGTATTCTGAAAATATAATTTATCCTCTGAAAATGACATATGCACTCTTCTGTTTTATACTTTAACCATTCTTAATGCTTATGGTGTTGAGCTTCATTGCCATTGAGCTCATTATAGATGGAGGAGAGTTTGGGACAAGAACGGAAACAAATGTAGCCATTGCCTCTTGCAGTAGTCATCCTGGCGTTCACCTGGAAACATTTTGAGAAAACATTTAAAACTCAACACTCATAGCCAGACGGATATTTTAATTTTATGTCCTAGTTCTTCCTACCATGACCGCTACCATGCTATTTTCTACTACGAAATAAGGTCTTGGGAAAAAAAAATATGTTGTTAGTCAAACAGGTGGTGAGATTGGAAAATTTCATTTTGTTTCTAGTTTTTTAAAATATTATGTCTGTATTCTGAAAGAAAAGGATGATTACTTTTCCAACTTAAATAATCTGTATTCGTAAAACGAAAATATTTTTTTATAAAAAATACTAAAATTTAGTTAAAAATTGTTATATCAAGTTCAGGAATCCACGATTCCTCAAGAATATATGGTTCTAATTCAGTATTATTCTTTCCTCTTCTGAAATGTGTTCGACAGCAACTACAGGTTGAATCATAAGCAGGATTGTTGAAAGAGGAAGAGGAAAATCGCTGCCTAAGATACCTAGTAATATTCTTGTTCTGTGGGACCATGCGGTTGTCTCCATGTTAGCCACTGTGACTACAGACAAATTCACAAATCCCTTTACTAGAGTACCGAAAATTATGTTCATTTTCACTCTGGCAGTGTAGTGGCAAGCACTCTGGTATTACGTTGTAAGGGTCGCCGATTCGACTACGGTCTCATGCATGGGTTGTTTTAATTAAATGTGGGTGTTTGTCTTGTTTTGGTACTACAGTGAACCACAATTAGATAAATACGAACTGGAGCAGGATAAATGGTCACGGAGACTGAAAACCATACATATAAATCAAAAAAACATTAATTTTCCACAACTTTTTTTTCCAAATTCTCCATCACTACAACGTACTAATTAATTTTTTTAAATGCAAACAGTACTAGTAAAATATTTTTACGATCATGTGAAGTGTAAATGGACAAGGAGTATTTTGAGAATTTTATTAATAACCAATACACATTAATTCATGTTATAATGCACTTTCATTTCTCGAAATATAACCATGTAAATTTAAAAATATTTAATACATCATTTCTATTATTTTCACTATAAAGTAGGTGCTCTTCATACAAAGAAGGACTTATTTCATGAACGGAAGATCATATTCACACAACTCATTGGAGTTAATTCCACTGAAGAAGTGTGCTTCGCTCCGCAGATTGATAAATAAAAACTATCTTAGAGGCTGACAGATAATTACTTCTTTACCCGTGTGTCTCCGGTTTGATATTTGCCAACTTCTTGGACTTGGCCAAAGGTTTATCCTTCCTTGATAGCCAAGCACAATCTGACCTAACATGGCGGCGCAATTCAAGCCTCACATTCGGGAGGTCAGGGGTTCAAATCTTTGTCCAGGAATTCAGATTTCAGTTTTGCACGATTAATTTTTTTTTATTTTTTGCTAATGGTTTTACACCTTCGTCAACGTCAAGGTCATGAGAGGTGGGAAACAACAGAGAGCAAGGAACAGGAAGGAATTCGACAATATACTTTTAAAGCAAGCATTCCAGCATTCATCTTGAGTGATTTCAGGAAACCGGGGAAAACCACATTGGGATCGGGATTCGAAGCCGCATCCTCCTGAATACGAGACCAGAGCGTTACCGCTTACCTACCATGCTTGGTATAATTAATTGAAATGACTCAATGAGTGCCAAATGTTTCCTTCAAAAGACCACAGCAGAATTCCTTCCCATCTCTTGCCCCCTGTCACTTTACCACTCTAATGATTTTGATATCATCGAACAGTAAGGAAAATAAAACTAAAGACTGAGCACCCTTGGCAAAGTGGAATCAGCGCTCTTGCCACTTCGCTACCAATGCTGGCAGTTATTAACATAAATCCAGAGTGTGGGCGGCAAGTAGTATTTTTTCGTCTCATCGACACCAATGTCATCTGAGGCAGGATGGTAGTGGGAACTGGAATCAGGAATGAAAACAGTTACTGCATTTTGAACCAACTTTTTTCTCATTCAACTGGAGCAATTTGTGGAAACCTTAGAAAACTAAAATTGGATGTCTTGCTGGGTTTGAAGTATTTTTTTTTTTTTTTTTTTTTTAACTATTGAAGAATCTAGATATCTTTATATTTCGTGGCTTAAGTCATTTTTCCTGTATTTTCGTAAAACTCTTTCCTTCTTGCGCTTAAACTTTGTGTTAGTCACACACAATTCTTCTTTAATGCTGCTGCGCCAGAAAGTATGACTGTCGATTCAAGCTCTGTAATTGGTTCGAAAAAATATTCCTTGTTTATTTTAGTGAATCTTTTCATCATTCGTCATATAACTGCATTCACTAGTGAAGTGTAACTGTTCATTAAGAATGCTGCGACACCTATCAACATTATGAGAAAAGCGGTGTCGTTCCTTAAAAATCAATCTATTTCATTACTTCAATATTTATTATGAGTAAAAACGGTATGGTCTTAGTCATCTTAGCTGTAGAACTCTGAACTTCACCCCCATGTGCCAGCGAGTCTTTTGCACATGGAGTCATTTTTTTCTTTTCTTTTTTAGTCTAGGGTTAAAGCACTGGGAAATGAAGTTCTATTATATCATGAATTTATTGTACCACATACCAGTTATGCTGTCCCACGAGGTATTTGTGTCTCACGAATTCTGTGCCCGACTGTACAGTTTCTTAACCAAATACTGATAGTTGCGATCCTACCATGGAATGTAGTTATCCTAAGCACCTTATCTTAAAAACTTCTAGGGAAAATTTAAGCTATAGATGTTGCACTTTTTTTACACTTTGTATTTTGTTTGTACTATATCATTTTTCTCACCTACCGATTTTAATTGTTTCACAAAGATAATATTTGAAAACTGATACATCTGACATGAAATCAGTATTCTGAAGCTGCGTACTCAAGTAAGAGAAGTTGATGGAGAATGCTGAAAGGCCCAAAGAGGATACAGCGTTTGTATCTTACAAATAAACTTAGAAATTTAAGGACCAATCTTGCATGCCAGTTTACATCAGGCTTTCTGAACAAATAAGAAGGTCTTGTTCGTTCATTGGAAAGCCAATAGTTATAATCTATGATTAAGTTTGATGGTGGAAACAAAAAAATGAGATATTGAGATGTTTTAATTGTAATTTAAGACAGAATTCAAGATTACAAATGTATAAAATGGATAAACCTTAAATTCCTTATTTTTTTTATTGGATATAGCTTTAACTAACAGATCAAACGTTTCCAAGACAAACAACCTAAGGATGCACAGTAAGGGTATGCTACACTATTACTGTAACAGAATCACATTTCAAAATAGCATTGCATGCATTTGCAAATAGAAAAAAATGGCAAATACTACATTAGAAGTGTTTCTTTTTCTTGTCCAGAAAGCTGTTCTTGTCATAAACAGAAATGTCTCTTTCACTGCTAATTTTGTATTGAAACTTTAAAAAAAACTGTATATTAAGAGAATCTATACATAAACTATTATAAATCTGTAAACAAGAAGCTTGTGTCTGAATGTTTAAAAAGGTATCATGCAAAAACTACAAAAATTTGTATGAAGTTTTCAAATTTTTGAGCAGCAAAAAATTATAACCATTTTTAGATAGCAGAAATATGCGAACAGATAATTCTGTATTTGTGATGAGCACTGGTTTAAAGAAACAATGGCAAAGGATTAAACTAAGATTGTGCTTGGTTTCCATTTTATTTTTTGACTTTAATTATTTAGTTCTTCGTTTTGTACAGTGAAATTAACAGAACACATTAATCAAACATAATAATTATCTTAAAACAAAAGTGTTTGGAAATTGTCACTACCAATTCTAATTTTATTAACACCAAAGAACCTCCTACTTCGAAGCCTATTCTGTCACATTTACCCATCGATTTTCACATAGCAAATACATGGCTTTTCAGAGATGAGAGCAAGAACATTATAATATACTAGCTTGGAACCCGTCAAAAATGATGGTTTGAGAGCAATATTCTGGCAGTACATTTTTTTTTTTTTTTTTTTTTTTTTGCCATTGGTTAATTATATGGAATTGTTAATAAATAATTCTAATGGCCTTGATTTTGTCATGTTCTACCTATTTCATTTGCAGTTCACATGGCAATACAGTAGTAACAACAGAAGTATAGAACCAGTGAAATTTAAAAAAAATTGGAATCCCAAAAACTTTTGCTATCCATGTAATATCAGTTTTATTCCTGGTACAGACACAATTCAGCATGTTAAATGTGGAACTACTTCCACCAGTATTAATTAATATTAATACCTTTAGTAACATGGCACTCATGGAAGTATTTTAAATGGTTTGTAAAACTGATTTCAGTGAATTATGCTGCAAAAAAAGGTGTCAGTTGCCATTATGGTCAACTTAACCACAATCTCCACTATTGCATTCAAAAATCACAGCTTCTATTACCCTCATATGAATGATGATGGGCATTGCCTATGGTGTCTGGAAAAGCTTGTAAGGAAAAAAGAATAACGATCGGGTCTACTGGAGATCGAAATTCCGCGAAATAACATTCAGTAATGACTTCATAATACTGCTGTATCCAATCGAAAGATGTATTTTCAAGCAGTAATTCCATTGTAATACAGCCTGGAATATTATTTTCAAGCAAAAATTAGGTTGTAATACAGCCTGGACCGGCATAACACAGTTAAATGTACTTCGGAAAGTATTTCTAGAGGAGTTTTGTGTTTGACCATGGCATTGATATGATGCCAATTCCTAGCAGAATTGCAATCTATAGTAATCCCAATTTATTTAAATAAATGCATTGTACTTTAAATGGAGTAAAGTATATCATCAGAAACGGATAACTCATTTATTTGAGTGAGAAATTTCGCGATTCGCAAATTTCGTGTAAACTTTCTCCGAGTTTTTAATAAACTTCATTGTTTATCTTCTGCCAAAAGTATTCTTAAGTTGTGTTTTAAACCTAGTTCTCATAACTGATACAGATAATATAATGTAAACATCGAATATCCTTCTCCTTGTATGAATTTCTGCATCAAAAAGCAAAATGTAAATTTAAACGAACGTACCAATTGTAGCTTTGTGATGAATAATTGCCCGACAATTTTTTTTATCACAGCTCTTCGTATGTTTGTGCAGTTACTTCCACAACACCACTATTACGTTTTATCTGGCAACACAGTTACATTATAGCAGATACCATGAGAAATTCAAGTTTCTAAAATGTTACTTTCATTAGTGTTAGTGACATGTTACTGAAAAGTAATCATAGTACCACGTTTTTTCAGCCGAAATAGTTTTCTCATTTATTTTTTTTAAGAATAAAATGCTACGAAAATCAAACTTAATCCCTGTATTAAGGCAATTTCATAGCAGTTGTGTATGTATTAAACTGTGTAAATAATTTCTAATATCTCTGCTCACAGCTACTTTGCAGGCAAGAATATCGTTGTTGATTGGGATTAATAAATTTTCACATAGTCATACATCGTCATATCCTTGATTTAAATCTACATAAAAAAGGTAAACTTAAATCTCATTTAATAGCTAACACATTTATCAAAAATTAAGGGTATCATCCGTGAAGGTAGTATGAATTTATTCTGGAAAAGCTTGTAAGGGAAAATGAATAAGAATCATTTTTAATTATATCTTTCGTGATATGAGTACCTTACTCTGGTTAGAATATCAGAGAATTTGGTTAGGATTTTATGTAAATAAACACATTTTACTTTAAATGACGGAGACTATAATTTCGAAAATGGATAACAAATTTATATGACCAATACATTTCCCGATTACGTACGTTTCGTGTTGAATAAACTTCATTGTTTCATATCTTCTGCCAAAAAAAATTCTTAGGTTATGCTTTAACCTAGTTCTTATAACTGATAAAGATAAAATAGTGAAAACATGGAATTCCCTTCTTCATACATGAATTTCTGCATCTAGTTGTAAATAAACAAAAAGCAACATGAAGGAACGATTGTAATATGGTGGCTGTTGATTCACGAGTGACAGTTGCACGTGATCGTTCTGTAGCCAATAGCCATGGATGACGTGCGCAGACTCCAGACAATGCATTTTATATAAGAGGATACAGTAGTGCATTCCATTTAAAAGCGCAAAAATTAATGCAATTGATAAACTAGTAGTTCCAGAGTAGGAAATATAAATCTGATCTTAAATTTAATTTAAGTCATATCTACAGAAAAAAGTAAATTGGTTATTCTAGATCATTAAGAAGTGGGAAAGGATTGGGGCAAGAAATGGGAAGATATTTTCCCATTTCATTTAATGGAACCATCCTGGTATTGACCTGGAGTGATTTAGGAAAAATATGGCACAATGAAATTAAAAATTAAAAGTACTCCTGAAACCTTATCGTTTCATCACATAAATCTTTTATATATAAATAGATGCAACTAAGAAAATGGAAGCGGCTTCTAGGTGATATAAATAAGAAAAGAAAGGGAAATTAACCCACCACATACCAAAGTGGACGATGCGATGAGAGGGAACACTAATGCTGACAAACAACTACACAATATTTCGGCATCTGCCTTGTTCACAGATAGAAAAACGGCCATTAGGCTCGGAACGTGTGTGCACAACGAACTTTACCTAATGACTAAGCCCCGGATTCTTAGGTTCGAACCTATTTTGTTTCCAACCTAATATTCTCAAAATTTTAATTTTCTTTTTCGTCTTTTGCATAAACTAATAATATTCATAAATTTAATAGGACCTAAAAGTACCTAATTTTTATGTTATGACCTAAAATGACCTAATTCGGTTTTTAGAACCTAAAAGGACCATTTCAATGTACTGATCTAGTCCGACTGTAATTTTGTTACTTAAATAAAACAAATAACTTACCGGATTAGCTCAGTGGTACGGGCCGTGGGTGAGTAATTTGGACTCGGGAGACGCCCTAGATTCGAATCCCACCATCGGCTCTTCTGGAATGGTATTCCGGGTTTTCCTTTCCACCTCCAGGCACCCCCTCCCCCCTTTCCTTCTCAAAAATTTCGTTTCCTTCTTCTATCGATCCAAATTAATGTCTCCTGGGCGATCCGGCCAGTCACCATCCCCAGCTGTATAAGACACTACAAATGTAAGCGGTACAGGAATGATTCCTCGCAGAGTCCGAGGGTGAAGCCGAACTTGGAGGGTAAACGGACTACGTTAACGTGTAAAACAAATGGATTTATTTTAAAATTGGGATAACTATTCACCACAATATTAAATGATGTGTTTTAAGCTCATTGTTGACGGTAACATTGAGAAAAGCTGTAACAATGTGGTGCGCAACTTCAGATTATTACAAAGGCTTAAAATCAGTTGAAACAAACCAACAAAGCAAGTTTTAAACATAGCGTGTTAAACGTTAACAATCTCAGGAACGCAAACGCTTTCTGAGGAATTAACTGTTGTATACCGTCATCGTTCAGTGTTAACACGGAAATTAAAACATTGTGTTGGCTTAGATATTTTTAGTTCTTTCATTAAAAGCCATCATGCCTAAACAGAAATCCTCAAGAAGTAGTCTCCTGCGAGAGTGGATTGGAAGGGATAAGAACTTTTCTACAGATGGAAAAATTATATATGCCAAGCATGTGTAAAACCAGTAAGTTTATTTTGTTTTATATATGTATATCTTTTATAATTTTAAAAAATAAATTATAATTCTAAAGTAACAAAGTTGTAGAGTCGATACTGCAGGATGAAATATTAGAATATTAATTCGGTATTATCCGGGGTGTTATATTCTGCTTGACTATTTTTATTTTTGTTTTCTATATAGGTGCCTGCAGAAAAACGATCCCACGTACTGCAACATCAGAATTCAGCAACTCATTTGGCAAATGTTACCAGAAGAAATGATTCCAAACAGAAGCAGAGTTTCATTACAGGTTCAAAGTTGGGTACAGAAGATTCGTTTAACCTGAGTCTATGTGAAGCTCTCACTGCCGCTAATATACCAGTTGCAACCCTCCAGAACGCAGTCCTAAAAACATTTTTGGAAGAATTTTGTAACAGAAAAATACCGGATGATCCACTTTAAGAAAGAATTACTTGCCTCAGCTGTATGAGAAAACAATTGAAGAAATACGGTTGGACATTGCTGACCACTTCATCTGGTTAAGTGTAGATGAGACGACAGATGCCTGCGGCAGATACATAGCCAGCGTTGTTGTGGGCAAGCTCGCATGTGAGGAACCTAGTATACCTATGTCATTATGTGCAGAGAACTTCCAATGACAAACCACTCTACTGTGGCAATTACTGTCAGGGATGCGTTGAAGGTGTTGTGGCCAGATCCAGAACACAGGATAACTTGCGGTTGTTGGTGACAGACAGTGCAGCTTATATGATAAAAGCAGGGGAATGTTTGAAGGCATTCCATCCCCGAATGGCTCATGTCACCTGCTTAGCTCATGGGCTTCACTGGGTATCTGAAAAAATTCGGAACAACATCCTGTAGTCAACGAGATAATTTCTTCAGTGAAGAAAATATTCCTGAAAGCTCCAAGTCAAGTCGTTACTTTCAGGGAAAAGCTTCCATCAATACCCCTCCCTCCCGAGCCAGTAGTGACACGATGGGGAACCTGGCTCTCAGCCGCAATATATTATGCAGAAAACTATGAGAGCATCACGGAGGTCATCGATGCACTAGATGAAAATGAAGCTATTGCTATAGTATTTCAAAGAAAGCGTTGCACTCAGTACCAGCTGTACAGGAGTTAACATATATAAAGGCAAATTTTTACAACCTAGAAAATTCAATCAAGAAGTTGGAAGGAGGCACTCTACCGTTGACGGAAGCGCTTCAAATCATCCAAGAAGTGAGGGACAAAGTGGCTCCTGGACCAGTTGGGTTGTCTGTAGCTAAGAAGCTGGAGGCTGTTTTAGCGCATAGTCCAGATTTCAAGAGGATGGAACAAATAGGCCGTGTTCTCTCTGGACTAAAGGAACAAGAAATACTGCCTTGGAATCCTAAGAAATCGCTGATATGAAGTTCGCACCTCTTACCTCATGTGATGTGGAGCGTAGTTTTTCTGCATTCAAGAGAATTTTAACGGAGAGAGAAGAGGGTTTACTCCTGAAAATCTGTCAAAATATTTCATTGTTCAGTGTCATATAGAAGTTTTAAATGAGTGCTTGACAATCCACAATAAAGACAAAATGTTTTGAGCATAATAGTGGTTTATGTTGCATGTTTTAATGTGAACGGGCAATATCATGTTAGAAGTTTTAAGGAGTACTTGACAATAAAGTCACAATGTTTTTTTAACACTATGACAATATATTACGTGTTTTAAATTTTATTTCCCTTAAAAATGTGTAAATTCCTAAATCAGAATTTTAAAAACCTATAAAAGCCTAAAACATGACTTGAATAAACCTAAATTTGATTTTTTTGATCCTAAAAATCCGGGGCTTACTAATGACTAACCGTGTAGTGGGGGAGGGGGAGGGGAGGGGACGGCTAAGGAGTAGACTATCGATATCGGTATGCAATGTCCGAGATAATATATTTAACATATTGGCAGGCGATGGTAAAATGAGCAAATGTAGTAAGGTACGGTATAAACATGGCAGAAAAAAAAGGTAGTGATGAGTTAATTGGATTTTAACGGTGGTTAAGTCCAGGTGGGTGTCTCGTATCCAGGATATTCTGGTACGCTAGTTCCCATCTCCGGAGTTCTGCTGCAGTGGTGCTGTCAGGGAAAATTCTGACTGCTCTCACAGTAAAACAGTCGTTGAGGTTGTTGGAATCATGGCTATTGGCATGTTCTGGTACTGGAAGGTACAGGTTGCGAGTGTGGGCTGTTTGTCTGTGGCCATCCATTCTAACAGAGAGTTGCTGTGTGGTGAGGACTATGTAAGAACTGGTGCAATAGCGGCAAGTTAGTTGGTATATAAGATGAGTGATTGAACAGGTGGCATGTCCAATAATGGGGAAAGTTTCTCCTGTGGTGGGATTGGAATATGTAGTGGCGGGTGGAAGCATGCTGCAGGTTTTACAGCGGGTCTAATTATACAAGGATAAGATCCATATGGTGCATTTGGAGAGTCTAACGGAGGGTATTTGTGGACTAAGATGTTCTTAAGATTGGATGGTCTGCTAAAACATGCACGAGGGACATTGGGTAGAATTTTGGGAAGGAGAGAACGCATTTCCAGAAATGAGCGAAGGAAGTCATACCCCTGTCGCAAGATATGGTTGATGGACTCAAGGCCAGGAGAGAACTGAGTGACAATTTCGGTGTCCTCATATTTAATAGTATGCTGTGTCTCTATACAATGTTCAGCAATTGCTGATTTTGACAGCTGCTGTATGTCGTGTGGACGTTTATATATAAATAGACGTCTTTTCCTATATTTCACTTTTCAGCCGCCACTACCTAGCACATGTCACTGGTGTTTGTGTGTGAAAGTAGCATGGAGTTTTCCTGTCGTGTACAACGTGGCCGAATGCCAATAGCTGTGGGAATGTGGGAGATATGATGATTAAAGTTGGTGAATACAGGGCTTTTCATAATTCAACCAAAAATTTGTGTCTCGTTATACTTCTCTTTCCTGCCACAACTACATAGCACAGACCATACGTGTTTGTGTGTGGTAGTACAATCGTGTCTCCTGTCATGCACTATGGTTTGTTAGATGTAGGATGTGGGAGATACGTGGGTTGATATAGGTCGACCTGCGGCACTTACAAATTTTTACTATAAATGTAATGTGACCCTGTGTATGAATTTTACCCAAAACTATGAAATGCAGATCACTGGTCTTTGTGTGTGGTAATAGCATCGAATCTCCCATCGTGCACTATGGTGGTTAGATGTCGGTAGCTGTCAATCAAAATTCTTTACAAACACGAACGAAGTCCATGGGTACCAGCTAATCATATATAAAAATAGACGTATGTTTCCCTATATTTTCACTTTTCAGCCACCGCTACCTAGCACAGATCACTGGTGTTTGTGTGTGGAAGTAGCATGGAGTTTCCTGTCGTGCACAACGTTGGCCGAATGCCAATAGCTGTGGGGATGTGGGAGATAATGTTGAAAGTGGTCGACCTGCGGCAATTTCATATTTCTGCCAAAGATGCATGTGTCTTGGTGTATCACTTTTCAGTGAAAATTATCTATCGCAGACCACTGGTGTTTGTGTGTGGTAGTAACACAGAGTCACCTTTCGATCACAACGTTGGCTGAATTTCTGTAACTTCGGGAGTGTTGGAGATATGGTGGTTGAAAGTGGTCGAACAAGGATATTTTCGTATTTCGTCCAAAGACGTGTGTGTCCGTATATTTTAGTTTGCTGCCTGAACTATATAGCGGAGATCACTGACATTTGTGTGTGGTAATAGCATCGAGTCTCCCATCGTGCACTATGGTGGTTAGATATCGGTAGCTGTCAATCAAAATTCTTTACAAACACGAACGAAGTCGTGGGTACCAGCTAGTTATAAAACTAATTCTACCGTACCCAACGCTTTAACAAAGTGTGTCAGTTGTCATTCTAGTCCAGGCTGCATTTCCATATAACTTCAACCTCCACTAATACTGCTGTTCAAAAGTCATAGCTTCTTTCACATGTGGATTGATACATTCACTGTATCACAATAAAAACTTGACCCATAATCATAGGTTTTCCCGGCGAATCTGATGCTTGAAGATCTCTAGGGCATGTGGCAGGATCAATTGATTATGGATGAACAAATTTTTTTGACGCGTAATGTGCCATCATCCTCAGGTTGCATCTGCTGGCCAGTGTGAGGAGCGCAATCCAGGATGCGACTGCTGGGCTGGTCAGTATTTATACCCTCCGACCCATCCCCTCCACTCCCGCTACGGTGCTCTGATAGCGGTGATGTGGGTAGTTCGCTCCAATGTGTCGAGCAGTGGCCATTAGTCTGTATGCCACCTCCATTGTGCACTGTGCCTTGGCTCTAGTGTTTACGGAGCCACTTCAGTGCTGGGTTTCAAGCTTGGCTTAGTTGGAAACCGTTATCTTTGTTTATGAGGTTACTCCATAGCCGGATCTTAATAGCTTCCTTGTACACACAGTCCCTAAAGTGAGATGTGATTCTCAGAACATCGGTGTCCTCATATTTAATAGTATGCTGTGTCTCTATACAATGTTCAGCAATTGTTGATTTTGACAGCTGCTGTATGTCGGTGTGACGTTTATGTTCTCTACATCGTTCTTCGATTGTGCGAATGGTCTTATGTATGCTTTTCTGCACTCGCACGATATGTGATATAAGCCAGGTTTCTCAAGTTCCAGATCATCTTTAACAGAGCCAAGTAGTGCTTTAACAGGGTGGCCACGATTTAAAAATTCCCTGATATTTCCAGGTTTTCCAGAAAAATTTGCCGTATTTTTCCCTGATTTACAAAGTTTATTTGCATGATTAAGATATTTAAAGTTTTAATTAGATTTTGATTGTAAATAATTAAATCTGGTATAAAACTCAAAAAATTGGAAAAAGAAACATGTTTAAGAATGTTTATTTGTAAATTTTATAACTAATTTAGTAATCTTATGAAGCATAATTAAAAATGAGTAGCACAAAAATAAGATAATGACTAATATGAACTAGAACAAATTAGTAATCTTTCAATATTTGGTAGATAAACTAATTGAAGTTTTTTAAATTGTTCATCAGTAACTGGACTTTTTCATTTGCTACACTTTTCTTTTAAAATCTTCTGGTCAGTTATTATAGCTTCTTTTGTTCGATCTCCAATTTCTTCTGTTTCTGAGTTAACACTTTCGCGTAAGTTTCCGTGAGTCTACGCAAGATAGCATGAACACGAGTTTGTATAAACCATGCAATCGTGCAGGCTCACCTTGCGTGGTTGCTTGGGTGTGCCGCTCACCTTGGCAGCGGTTTATTTGGTGCAAATCAAGGGCATGAGCACAATGTTTATACTGTCAGATCGATTAGGCATTTGGAAGAGCTCTGAATGACGCAAAACTTTATAAATCCTACCTATTTAGACCTCTGGTTAGTATTTACATGATCTTATTTATTATTTTGTTCCTGCTTTAATTCGCCTTATATCATTAATACAGAAAAGTTATAAAGCCGTATAATTATCGCTATTCACATTTTTGCTGGCATTGGTAGCTTGAATCTAGGCTATTGTTTTGATATTAAAGGTTAATTTTTCTCAAAAGAAGTTCAAAATCAGCTTGTGACATTCTACAGGATTTCGAAGACTTTCCGCAATTTCATTTTTTTTGATTTTTTTTTTTGGAATATCTGTTTCACACTTTGCTTGAAATTGTAAAACTGTTTAGTGAAACATAAAAACACCTTAATATACTTACTACTCTTCGATTGATGTTTTATTTAGTAAAAAATATAACTTCTGAGTTTACATATAGTACTATAATTCTGATTTAGATGTCATTCACCATTTTTTAAAATATAATTTCAAATGCCGAGTTCCAGAGAGTGTTCATGACGTCACTCGTGCACGAACATCTCGCTGTCGTATCTCGATGAGGCGCACGACGAGATGCAGTTGCTAGTCTAAATGCGGCATTTGTTGGCTATTTTATGTCAAAATATATAAGCTGAATTATTTAATGCGATTTTAATTCAATATTAAAATAAATTATCAAAAAATTTCCAAATTTTCCGTTATTGTAATTAAAATTCCCTGATAATTTTTGAAATTACTTGGATTCCCTGATATTTCCATGATATTTGAAGGTTGCTTTAAATTCCCTGATAATTCCAGATTTTCCAGGTCTGTGGCCACCCTGTTTAATCTTGACTGTGGAGTTGTAAACGCACATTATGTTTTGATGGCGTAGAATTCCGCTAATCTTGCTCGATATATTGCAAGACAATAGGAGGTTGTCAGGTGTTGGGTGCAACCTGAATTGGCACAAGTCTGCCTGAAACCTTGAATAGCGGAACGACATTCTTCACTCCACCAAGGGACTGGCGTTCTTCGGAGCACTCTGAGCTACTAGGCATGGAGATATCAGCTGCCTGGTGAATCACTTATGTAAAGTGTTTCACCTACTCCTTGATGGTCTGATACTGTCAGAGAGTGCCAGTCAGCTATGCTGATATTCCACTTACAGTGAATGGTTCTTCCGACATGTTTGAACTCTATGAGCAGCCATATTGGGAATAGATTACTTCCATGAAGGTCACTATCCAACTCCCAATGCACGGAATCCGTAATCAAATGAGAACACAAAGAGAGGTCAATGGCAGAGGACGTACCGGAAGCAGTAGTGAAGTGTGTCATTTGGCCGGTATTAAGGATGCATATCTCCTCTCACTCCAATATTCTACAAATTTCCCGACCTCAGGAGCAATTGGTCGTGGAACCCCACAGCGCATTGTGCGCGTTTAAGTCTCCCAACAGGAGAAAATGCCGAGAAATTTGCTGCAATAAGTCAGTCAGTTCACTAAAATCAACTGGTGATCCCAGCGGTAGATATAAGCAGCATACAGTCAATTGTACCAGTCCATGTATTCTTACAGCTACTGCTTGCAACGGAGAGATGAGAGCTACAGGTTCGGAGTGGACAGTGTTCTGGACAAACACAACCACTCCTCCCTTCACTCGATCATCCTTGATACCATCCTTTCGGTATATGTTATATCCTCTTAACACAGGTTGAAGTGTTGGTCTAAAATGTGCCTCTTGGGTTGTTGTTGTTGTTGTTTTTGTGGCTTTAGGGCGCGTCGACAACGAGGTCATTAGCGCCCTAACAATTACCAGCAAAGGCTGTGATTAAAATTCATAATAAAAGTACTGTCTGCATGGTCGACTGTAAAGGGGTCGACCATACAGACAGCACATAAAACAAATCACAAAAATAAGATGTAGCCCTAAAGGGGCCGCCTGGAACTAAGACCGTTGTACACCTGGATGGCTGTAGAGGAGCCAAACAGGTTCACAGAATACTTAAAAAAACACTGAGCTACCTCTGTGGATTAAGAAAGTACTAAAATACTGTCTGCATGGTCGAATGTAAAGGGCTCGGCCATACAGACAGCAAATAAAATAAGTCATAAAATCAGACGTGGTTTTAAAGCGACCACAACAACTTAAAACCGTACAACACCTGTAAGGCTGTAAAGGGGCCAAACAGGTTCAAAAGAGGATAAAAAACACTGCATATCTTGCTGGCTGTATACTGGCCAGACAGACATGAATAATAACAATACAAAAAACAAAAACCATGCATATGGATTGGGTGACTGTAAAGAGGTCACCCATCAGTCTTAAAACTGGACCGATCTGCCTAAAATTGGTTTCACCCGCCTCGGTTCGGGTGGGTCTTCGATCATTGCCTGCTGAGGAACGGGATCAGGCTCGTCCACCAGCATTTCAATTTCTTCCGGCTCCGAAGAGTCAGACGACTCAGACTCAGTTGACTCCTGGCTGTTCTTCTTCTTCTTCTGCTTCTTCTTCGCTCCTTTTCCCTTCTTCTCCCTACTACTTGGTAGTCTGGGAGGGGACGAAGAGGGGGATTTCACAAAGTGAGTCGGGTCCGTCATTCTAAACTTTGGGCCACGGATCTTCTGATTGCCTCCATTCTCACTTGTAGCAGTTGGCAATGCTACCACCGTGATAGCACGTGGTGGTATTGGAGGTGGCGTTGTTTTCGGTATCAGTGCTGGTGGATCTTTCTTCGCTGCTGCTGGTGTGGTCGAGGACGCAGACGTGTTGCTACCAACGTCCGCGGTCGTAGATGTTGTGATCTTAGCGGATTTTGCACCGCATTTGCACTCGCATGAGCACGCTGTGCTAGTGCTCATGTCTGCAACTGACGTCTGGGTAGCAACACTCTGCTTCCTGACGGGAGCTGAAGCCATCTTAGCAAAAGTAGTTCCGAAAATTGGAGCGGCGAGCGACTTGGCCCTCTTTTTAGCTTCCCCATAGGGAATCCGCTCTTTAGTCTTCAGCTCCTGTATCTTGCGCTCTTCAAGATACACTTGACACTCCCTACTCCAGGCAGGGTGCGACCCGGAGCAGTTGACGCACACCTGTGGGAGCGTGCAACCAACACCCGGCTCATGTGCGCCCTTCCCGCAATTACCACAGGTTGGTTTTCCTTTACATGACGCCGTCGTATGTCCGAACCGCTGACACTGGAAACAGCGCATCGGGTCCGGAACATACGGACGGACGTTCAAATTAATGTACCCTGCTTTGATGTTCTTTGGCAGTACTGGAGTGTCAAACGTCAGGACGAAGGTGGCAGTCTTTTCAATACTGCCATTTACCCTTCGAGTGATCTGACGTACCTCGACCACTTTCTGTTCCTTCCACTCCTCAACAAGTTCCTTGGTCCCTATGTCAACTAAGTCACGGCAGGTGACAACGCCCTTGCTGCTGTTAAGGGATTTGTGGAGTTCGCAGGTAACGGCGAACTCCCCGAGCTTCTCACAGTTCAGGAGTTGGGTAGCTTGCCTACTGGAAGTTGTTTCCAGCAGCAGCGACCCGTTCCTCAGCTTTTTTATGGTATTTAGGGTCCCTACCAGACCCTCTAAACCCTTAGAAATATAAAAAGGTGAAACTTTTTCTAAAGATCCTTCCACTCGTTGCATAACTATAAAAGCATTCGCAAGCGAACAAACTTTTCTGTTACTATTACTATTACTTTCAGAAGAGGGGGGGGGCTATCAACCCTCACCCTCTTCTTAGAATTGGGTGTATTTTGATTATTCTGCGGCACACCCGTACTGCAGGGTTTTTTGTTTTTATTGTGAGTCTTAATTTTGGTCCCACGAGTAAAAACAATATAGAAGGAAATGCTAATACAACAGGGGTGCGCAGGTGCCCCTGAGGTTGCACGTTAGCGGGTGATTTTCCTCATCACTCATTTGCCTCCTCGGCACGTGTCTGACCTTGAGGTTGAGGGGTTTTTTATAGAGGTTTGTTCCGTCCTCGCAATCCGGGCGATGAAGCCAAGATTCCCGTTCTCCTAGGCACACAACGTTCCACCGCCACGCCTTACGGTGGTCGTTGAAGCATGGTAGGAGCTTACGGTGTGGGAAACTTGCGGCGCTCACAAGTTTCCAGCTCGGGCACCGCGGGTTCGCCAAACCCGTACCTGGCACTTGCGTACCAGGCCCCTGCGGGGGCCTCTTGGGGACAGAGACACAAAGGATTAGACCGTGCAAAGAGTTGTAACTCCTCTTTGTGAGCCGAAAAACCATTAATGTTCCATTGAAGTATGGGTGCCATCCTACCGGTTTAATTTCACCTGCCCGAGATCGGGTGGGTCCTGGTGCACTTTTTTCTGAGGAACGGGATGAGGCTCATTTACCAGAATTTCTATCTCCTCTAGCTCCGAAGATGAGACTGACATCTCTGACTGACGGTATTCCTCAGACACATTACTGCTCTTTTTCCTACGCTGCCTCTTCCCTTTCTTCTCCCTATTAGTAGGTGGTCTGGGAGGAGATGAAGAGGGCGATATTAGAAACTGAGTCGGGTCTGTCTGTTTAAATTTTGGACTACGGATCCTCTGGTCAACTTTCCCACTGGTAGCAGATGGTATTGCTGCTGGGGTCACTATATGTGGTAAAATAGGAGGGGCAGTTACCTTGACTTTTACTGCTGGTGGGGCCTTTGCAACTGCTGCTGGATTGATCGGGTTAGCAGACATGTTGCTACTGACATCTGTAGTCTTGGATGTAATGACCTTGTCGGCTTTTGCACTACATGAGCACATTGTGCCTGTGCTCATGTCTGCAATGGATGTCTGGGTAGCAACACTTTGTTTACTGACGGTAGCTTAGCAAAACTGGTTAAAAAAAACTGGAGCGGCAGCAACTTGGTCTTCTTTGATTCCCCACAAGGAATCTGGTCTTCAGCTCCTGTATCTCGCATTCTTCAAGATACACTTGACACTCCCTACTCCACGTCGAATGGAATCCAGAGCAGTTGACGCCTCCTGTAGTAGTGTACAACTGACCTCCTCCCCCACTCCCCGGCTCATATGCCCCCTTGCTGCAGTTGCCACAGGTGGGTCTGCCCTTGCATGATGCCGCCATATGTCTGAACCGCTGACACCGAAAACAGCGCATCGGGTTTGGAACGTTCAGGTTTAGATATCCGGCCTTGATATTCTTGGGCAATACCGGAGTGTCATACGTCAGGATGAAGGTGGCAGTCTTTTCAAAGTTTTAACTCACACAAATTTCTATTTTAAAGCAGAAATAATTGATTGAATCAACATATCGTTAAAATAAAACCAATATCCAAAGGGCAGATAATTTTACTTTTTTAGAGGAAAAATATTATTGATATTGAAACTTTGTTTTGTTACAGAATGTAAATAAATTTTTATTATTGTAATATTTATTACAATTATGTTATTGTCATTTAAAAAAACCTTGTATTATAACACTTCCAAGCAAACAATGTTGCGGGTACTTGCTAGTCCTTAATACAAAAAGAGTTCAGCATTTATAAATATTAGGTACCATTAAGACAATAAAACTACTGGCCTATCACAGTAACTGCTTCTTAGCAAGAAAGCCAAAGGTTTTATTTCATGTCCAAGAGTTGACAACAATGGATACCTTCCTATTTAGCATAATTGCTCTGGAAAGTATATTAGATTCCTTTTTTTCCTGTCAATGTGGTTAGTGGAACAAATGTTTTGGACCATCAAAATGTGAAGCAACATAATTCTCAACAAACTGTAATTCTTAACATTCTTCATTTTCTTCTTTTTTTCTCTTGAAGTACCACAAACATTTACAAAAATATCACTTTTAGTCTAAATAAATTAAGTTTTCACACATTTAAATGCTAATTGAATTAAAATTTGAAGGTTTGGTGAAAAATAATAATAATAAAAAAAAATACCTTTGTATTCTTCTGGAGGCTCAGGATTTGGAAGAGATTTTAATGCCTCCTGATAAACATGCTGACTTTCTATCATGTAACCATAATATTCCGAATCCTCAGAAGGACACTCTGTAAGGTGTTTGTATATCTGAAAACCGAGCATAAGAAATTAATTTTTAAAACAGAGTAGTGTTACAAGAAAAATAATAATAAAACCACCAAAAATAATAATAAAAAAAAAATTCAATGTTCTGACCTGTTAACAGAGCAACAAATTCAAACACTGAATAACAAAGAACATGTTTTTGTTTATAGTGAAACTTTTGGAAACTAGATCAGAAGAGTGAATTTTGATCTTAATATCATCCAGGTAAAATGAAAAGCACTTATTTGCAATTAGTCTGATTAACACAAAGGTATTTTACTTTCATCTGACAACCCAAACACTAATTTTGTTTTAGTACAATGGACTCAGCTGATGCGCAAGAACATTACACCACAAGAACCATAACATGGAAATATGGTCAAATGATGACTAGAACATGGAAGCTTTTGAATATATTACTATCCTTTATAGATGCTGCAAAACAATCCATGAAAAATCAGTGAAACAATGAACCAGCCAGAATTCTATGAAGCAATATTAATATGCAAATGGAATACAAATCTGACACATCACTTAGCAAAGTTGAAGGAAAGAGGGTGATGGTGACAAAAACACAAAAGTCTATATCTACATAAAACTTAATTAATTTTATGACTCAGAGAAGAAAACAAAGTTATAAAATAACAAGGACAAGAGCATCTGATGAATTGTCAGAATCAGTTGTATCAAAACTCTGATTTCTATAAGATTTTTGTGTATGAAACACTAATCCAAACTTGGAATACATTTAATTCACACAATAATTAACTAAAAAATAAGAAGTAACCATCCATTCCTTCAACATTTTGAAATTTTTTGGCAGAGAAATTATTCCTAGAATTTTCGCAATTATCATTCTGGCAGCAACATTAAACCAATGATTCTACCATATCTTTCCATGCTCCTAAGAGGAACTTCAGGATATTCATAAAATAACTGATCTTCAACAACAATACACATAGCAATCATTGATACAATGTAACTTCCAGTGCCAACTGACACTAATTTTCCTCATTTTTCAATTCTTTACATAGGAGAAATGTTAACTGTTTTGATGAAGAAATTACTGAATAATAAGAATGGGAAAGAAATGATGCAACATATACTACATGCAAATAACTATAAAAACATTTCCATTTAAGGAACAGAACTGTACCCTGTCTATGGATATCTCCTGCATTTACTAATGAATCTATCTAAATCAGAAAGCGGAGTATATATAGCCTTACTACTCGTGTAACACTGTTCATTTCTTTCTCTTCCCAGTTCCTGCTCAAATAACTTCAGTTTCAGTTGAAAGTTAATGAAGGTTTTCTTGCAGCCCCTTGCAAGAAGTAAATTGCAATTCCATAATACAGCAATAAAATCATTCTGTAATTATCTACTTGTAATACTTTGTAGTAACAGAGGCTGAAGAAATGCCATGAGACTATAGTGATATGGAAAGGAATGATAAATACCAATCACCAAAATTGAAGGGAGGAGGGCAGCAACAAAAAACATTCCACAGACACAAAAAGACAATATTTTTCTTGGTGTTGAATATTAATTTATTTCTCTCGGGCTTCCAGCCGTGTTAAGACGTCACATTTGTGGGACGTTTCGAAGGCATCCTTCTCTGCCTTCATTCTCAACCAAATGTCAATGATTAACAGTTAAACAGTTAATCATTGGCATTTGGTTGAGAATGAAGGCAGAGAAGGATGCCTTCGAAACGTCCCACAAATGTGACATCTTAACACGGCTGGAAGCCCGAGAGAAATATATTAATATTTTTCTTATTTACGCAAACAGAAACACGTGACTGACCTCACAAAGACACCAATGATCAACACAACCACATGAATGGTGGTTTGAGCATTACGATCGAAGTAGAGGAGGCAGAGGTCACTTCGTGTTTCATTGCTTAGAAAAAAAAAATTAAAAAAAGATTTTCCCCATTGCAAAAAGCGAATGAGAGAAATCGTGTACAATGGTAAACAGACTGAATCTTCAGTTCTATTATTTTTTGTTTCTCATGATAATTTTAGGATGACACGGGGAAACTACAGCCTATAGAATTTTTTTAATAATTTTGAGAGATCAGACTATTTTATTATATTACTGAACAGTAAGGAAATTGCACTTGTATGTAAACACCTAGTCTTATGCTAGAACATGGGAAGACAGGCAAGTTAGGGAGGTTAATGGTACAAGCTGTCAAAAAAAAAACTTTTTCAAACAATTTTGGTCAACGAGTAGGCAAATTCAGGAGAAGAGAATTGATGACTAGTAGGCCCTATAGACCCTGGCAGTGAGACTCGGAAAGATTTTTTTCATAAATGTTGGATCTGGTGCAAGTATTTAGACCATCCGTATGTGGAATAGGAATTCATAGATTTGATAGGAACTAGACTACCTCCTCAAACTATAAATCTTATAGCTACTATGGATGTTAATGTTGAAAGAGTTTCAGAATTACTGAGGAGATTGGATGCCCAAGAGTCTTTTTCTGATTGATATTACAGTCATTATCGTAGTAGGGAGAGCATAAGTCCTTCGAGGAGGGATCATAGGTCAAGAGATGATAGGTCCAGGGGAAGAGGTCCCGGTAGTTATGGAAGGAGAGATAATACTGGTGAGGTGAGTAAACAAAATCACCAGCCTGAAAGGAAAATACAGCATGGGGCCAGCCAAACTAAATACCACCAATGTATTGGACCCAACAATGGTGGGAAACAGTTTGGGTCCAAGTACTAACTGTCATAAGATAAATGGTTTAAATGCTAGTACAGTTTCAGGTAGTAGCAAATCTAGCGTAAGTGTTTCCGAGGAAACATTTGTTTCTGATACTATGAATGAGATAGATCTGACTTCTGTCTCTCGAACTAACAATGATCAAGTAGTTGATTTGAGTGTAAGGGAAGTAGTCTCTAATGATAATACATCAGTAGTATCTCCATAATGTGGCAAAGTTGTAACTACAGGATGTGACGAATAAGTTAATGAAGGAACGTTGAAAGTAATCCTACTGTGGTAGACAATGTAACAGATGGAGCAGCAAATGAATTTCATAATAGTGGTGTAGCAACGAGGTATGTAATTAAGGGAAAATAAAAAGGCTTACGAACCAACTGGTAAGTTAAGAAAACACCCCAAATTTGACTTAGCTGATACGTTGTTTAGTTCTTTATTTGGTGTGGGTGATGGTATTGAGGAAATAGGTCAGAGTAAGCAGTTCACTATATCGGTTTCTGACTTGGAGAAATATTTCGAAAATGACTTAGCCGACACAATGCTTGGTACACCCTTTTATGTACTCGATAATAAGGTAGGGATAACTGAAGGAAAGGATAATAATACTGTAGAGGAAGTCTGTGTGTCAAACATTAAGAAAAGTGTAGGTACTGATTTAGGAAATTTTTTGAATAAGGAGAGTAATTATCACTTAAAGAATAGTGAAGTCGAAAGTGATGAGGGACTGAACTGTACGAGTGATTATTGTAAATCTGCGTTGATTGATTCAACAATATTGCAGTTTAGGGATAAACAATTAGTGAAAAACAGAACCATATGATCCATTAGCTGTGCTGTGGATATGCCAAAGTCTGCTGTTTTTGATCATTCAATTTTTGTCTCTTTCAGTGTATAGTAAAGCTCTGTATATATAGAAATGTGTAGAAGAAAACAGGATGATTTGAAAAAAAGTAATTTATGTAGTTTTGGGTTTTCAGAAAAATTATGAAACCCATTTTCACAGCGAGATGTAGCGACCTTTACCGATGTTTTGGGGAGAGATACCCTAATGTTTTGGGGAGGGATCACTACATGTTACTATAAGATTTTGTAAAAAAAGATTGTGTCAATGAAATTTATATAGTATTCCAGGTAAAATGTATGTAGCTTATAGTGAATGAATGACTGTACCTTAGCTTAAGATGTAATTAAATGTTTGTTTATTAGAACAGGAATTAAGAAAATGAACTAGTAAGAAAATGATTGGATCTGTAAATAGATAATTATTTATTGTGACTGGTATAAGAGTTGCGAGCTATGTATAGATATTGTATGTAACAAATGATTGTGTATCTGGATTGTATAATTGTGAACTGGATCATGATTGGTTAATTGTGATTTGGGTATGTTGACCTTCTGTGTTCATACAACTTGTTTAACTTCATGAAGGAATCAATTTTAACTATGTAGAATCAAGTGAATCCTGGGGAGTGGTTATAATGGTCCTCAGAACCGGACCTTTAATGAAATTGTATTTTAAGAATTATTTGTAGCCAGCTGGGAGATGATTAAATATGGTTTTGCATTTTTTCTTGTAATTAACTGTGATTTTGTGTAAATGAACATTGTTTTATGGAGATAAATTATGTAAAAGATATGTGATATGTTCAAAAACAGTATTATAAACTAAACATTGATTAAAAGTTTGCAATTCTAAGTTTTTTTCTTAACGTCTCTCTAACAGCGAGGTCTTTAGAGACAGGAAAGGATGGGAAGGAATTCGGCCATGGCCTTTTGAAGGAAGCGTCCGGGCATTTGCCTGGAGTGATTTGGGAAACCATGAAAAACCCAAATCTGGATGCCCGGACGGGGATTCGAACCGCCGTCCTCCCGAATGCGAGGCCAGAACACTAGCCGTTACACCACCACGCTCGGTCCAATTCTAAGTACTGATGTGAGCTATGATGTTTAGAGGACCATTTGCAATGGTTTGGATTGGTTTATGTGGATAATTTTGTGCGTTTATATCTTTAATTTTCATTTCTGGGCACTTCATAATGGTTGTAAATGATTTTGTATTCATTTTGATTATTTTTAATGTGATTTTACTTGTTTAGCTATTGTTAGAATTTGAGAAATGTTGGTTGGAAGTCTTTGAATTATTCTGGAATTTTCTGCAAAGCCTATATAAGCGATCGGCAGAGACGAGTTAATTAGTAGAGTATCAGTTTTGAAAAGTTTAGTTTTGAAGGTGGTGTAGTAAGTTATAATCGCTGGAGTCTGAGGTCATTAAAAAAAAAAAAAAACTGTTGAAAGTGATTCTTCTTGGACTAATTATTTCCTTTAAACAAGATACCTATCATTAACCTATAAGTTGGATTGGAATATGATGAATATCATTGGTTTTAGAAAATGGTATTGTAGCAATGATATAGCTAAAAGCAACAGAGCAGAGTTTGAGAAGGAAAGAATATTTTAGTTCAGTATGTAAAAAAAAAAGGAAAAGAATCGGTAAATAATTCATGCAGACTGAAGTAAATGTTAAATAGTGGAAAACATGACGTGAGTTATTTAATGTGAAGCAGAAAGTTTTCAGAAGCCATTGTTCACCATTCTGGTGTATACAATGTGCATAAAGGGCAATAATACAAGGGTCATCCACAAAGTAAGTTCCGTTTCTATTTCTACCCGCTGCAGCACTACGATCGCAGTTCCGAGCATGAGCGGCAGTTACTCTGACTCAAGGAGAAGACATGTACGTCATTTTCAGATCGCTGCTTTGTAGTGCTTCTTTATAATGTCAGCCGTAATTGAAAATGCCGCCGCGTGTGAAATCAGATATGTGATTCGTTTTCTAAATGCAAAGAACGTTAAACCAAAGGAAATTCATCGGCAACTCTGTGAGATTTACGGACAAAATGCTATGAGCGATTCAATAGTTAGAAGATGGGTCAGACTGTTCAATGAAAGACGTGATCAAGTGCACGATGAAAAACGAAGTGGACGCCCGTCTGTGGTTAGTGATGAATTGGTTCACACAATTGAAGAGAAGATTAAGCACAACTGTAAGTTTATACTTAGTACCCTTACTATGGAAGTTCCAAAATCTCACGATCACTAATTCATGAAATTATAACTGAAAAAACTCAAATTTCGAAAACTTTGCTCACGTTTGGTACCAAAATTCTTACTGAACAACACAAAAAACAACGGATGGGCAGTGCACTTCAGTTTTTGACATGCTACAATGAAGAAGGCGATGGTTTTCTTTCTCGGATAGTCACGGGGGATGAAACTTGGGTATCGTACGACACCCCTGAAACAAAAAGGCAATCAATGGAATGGAGGCACACTTCATCCCCAACAAAGGTTAACACCTCGAAAAGTCATGTGCACCGTTTTTTTTTGGGACAGAAAAGGCATTTTGCTGATTGGTTTCTTACCACGATGCCAAACAATCAATGTACATGGTTACTGCGAGACCATTAAGAAATTGCGCCGCCCAATACAGAACAAGCGCCGAGGATTACTGTCAAAGCTGTTGTTTTTTCCACGATAATGCCCGACCTCACATGGCGAATGTGACCAAACAACTCTTATGGGAATTTCACTGGGATGTGTTTGATCATCCTCCGTAAAGCCCGGACATAGCTCCTAGCTACTTTCATCTCTTCTTACACCTAAAATCTGTCCTTGGTGGTCAACACTCCAACGATGATGACGAGCTGAAAGAACATGTTACCACATGGTTGAATACACAGGCGGCAACCTTCTATGAAGAAGGCATACAAAAACTTGTGCTGCACTATGACAAGTGCCTAAAAATTTCGGAAGCTATATAGAAAATTAGTTTAACAGTTGTAGATTTTTGTACAATAAATATTTTTTCTGTATCTGTACATGTTTGTTTTGTATAACTAAACTAAACTTACTTTGTGGACATACCTCAGATAAAAACTAACATTCTTAGCTGAGGGCTACAGCAGTTGAGAATGAGTGTGCAACGGGTTCTCCTCTCAGAAATTTCAGTAAAACAAAATGCTAGCTGCAAGGAAAGAAGATAAAAACTATTCCTCTAGAACCCATTTAAAAACAATACAAAAGATCCTCATATTTGAGAGGCTAGATTGGTAACTCCCAAGTTCACACAGCTATTCTGATAGTGCTAACAATTTAAGTCTCATTAGTTAGACACTATAAAACTTGGCGAAAGATAAAGGAGTGAGGCTACTCAGCTAACTACAAAATTGCTAAAATGCTGATAATTTGTTTGCAGATGGAAGTTAACTATGTCTGCCTGGCTGCTTGCGTGCTCTCTCTGGTTTCGATTAAAAATGTGTTAAATATGTTATTAAGGTGTGTCTAGATAGATTGAGAATGTTTATATACTGATGAGCCAAAAACATTTAACTAACTACTTACTAGCATGATGGACAACCCTTGGAACGCAATACAGCAGCGATTCAGTGTGTCAAGGATTCGACAAATCTTTGGTAGATTTCTGGAGATATCTGGTGCCTGATGCCTATGCCAGGTAATGCAATTCCCTTAAATTATGGATCTGTAGGTGCAAAGTTGGCACCTGGCAATGTTTGGGCATATTCTATAGAGTTGAAATCAGGCGAATTTGGTGACCAAGACAACATGGTGAGATCACTATAGTGCACCTCAAACCATTGTAGTATGATTCTGGCTTTGTGACATGGAGAATTATCCTGTTGGAAGATGCCACTGCCATTGTGGAAGACATGAAGCATATGGATTGAAATCCAGCGAAGTGGGATGCCACAATCCTGCGCTGTTTGCCTTTACCCTTGCAGTTACAATTTGACTCATGTTAATAAATGTTTCTTTTTGTCGAAACATTTTTCGTAAGTAAATAAATCTAATTTTACATATTTATTAAAACCTGCGTTTGTTTTGAGCACACATTTCTAAATTTGAGTTACGTTGCGTATTCAGTACGATTTTCTAACTACGTAATAAATATTTTTTATGTGTCGCACACGTTAACTGAACTACACAGTTAAAGCTTTTTATTCACGGTTCCATTATTTCCATTTTCTGTATTTGCAGATAAAGTAATTGTGACAACTTTCTGTATTTATTGCTGAAAATTTGATTATTCATTGATACAAAACTAATGTTACTGTAATTTTAACGACCCCATACCTATTTATTGAGCAGCTATCAGAAGGCAATTGTATATCCTTTGACTTATTGTTATTTTGGCCTCCGTCTCAATGCATTTGAGACACATGTTCTTTGATGAAAGCCACCTGCTTACATGTGCCGCTCTGGCTTTCGATTAATCCCTCTTGCAATGATTTGGTCAATCACCACAATACATTATTTTTGAGTGAATATCATCTGTCCTTTCAACTCCTTGTTATTATTTCGACTAAAGGCAAAAAAAGTTATAATGAAGTCTTCACGGCTGTATCCTCGAATTGTGTTTAAAAACACCATACTTCAAGGGCTGCCTCCGTAGTCTTCCTCAAGTGTCACATTTCGTATTTTTACAATGAAATCCAGCGATACACCCGTGACGACTTTACTGCGATAATTTCCACTCTAAAAAAGTCGTTACGCCACTCAAAGTAAAACTGAAATACTTGACAGTTTACGTCTTGGTTGGTAGTTTAATTTAATAACAATGAATCAAAATAAGATAATCCAAGGAATCAGGAGAAATAATAACGAATCCCACAAGAACAATTCATGTAACAGTAGGACAAGTATCGTGCTTGTGCGGTATCAAAAAGATATGAGATCTTGTTCTGAGCCAAGCCTACACTTTGTGAAATAGAATGCTTTCTCTCAATGTCATGGAACGTTCGTTTATTTAGAATAATAATAAAAAAAAGACTGGTAACTTGGCCATTATGCATACAATGTTTTTAAACATGTGATGTATAGAAAGGCATGACCTAAGACTGAATATTTTCCATTTTTGATTATTTATTTAAAAATTGGATTAAATTTAAAAATAAAAACGAAAAACCTAATTAGGACATGCAAAAAATATACTATCATTTTGCAAATTAAAATATTGTTAACTATTAAATATTGATTTATTAATTTAATTAACAGAAGTTTATTATTTAATTTATTAAGGCTTTAAATAACCGTTTTAAATTTATGCGTAAAAGACTGTTAGCGCGAATCCCACATGATTGGTGCAAATCCCGCAGGATTGAAAACACTGCAGGATTGCCATCATTAATGAAGCACGAAGGGATGCAGGTGATCTGCAATAATTTTCACGTAGTCCACAGCTGACACGGTGCCTTTGATAACTTCAACAGCTCTCATGGAAACCCATATGAATGTCCCCCACAGCATAATACTGAGAGGAGAATGTATATTTATAAAACAGAGCCTTTAATTTAGGATGGTAAACAAAAATAATAAAAAAGAAAAATTAAAAGATGACGCTTGGAGAAAACTGTAATTAAGACTTGAGAGTATGACTTCAAGAGAAGATGGCCTATTTGTTGACGCCTTATTGACATGAAAAGACCAAAGTAAACAGCAGCAAGGAAACAATATTTTTTCCCATAAACTATTACAAAAAATTGCAGACACACACTCCAATTGCAATAAAGTAAAATTTACTGCTAACCTGAAACCATTAATTAAATTAATCACATTCATAACATAAATGCATGAAAATTGTAAAATTTCTGCAACAATGGAGTAGGAAGAAATGCTGTGAGGCAATATTAAACTTTTTAAACTTTAATAGTGTAGATTAGCATATCCACTTGCCTTGAGGGAATGTTGGAAACAGTGTTTTCTCGTTGGACACATTGGATCAAATCTTCTTGAAAAAGAATCCTCAAAATAACATTCAAGTGAAATTTTTGTATTGGCCATTTTTTTTTGTCGTGACATCAAGTCCATCATAAGCTCCATGTCAGTGAGTTTGTGTGTGTCTGCGTTTATTATTATTATTATTTTACGTATGTCACTTTTTAATCAATTTCATTTTCTAAACTTCTTGTAAATACTAGCCATCACTAAGGCATGTCAAATCACTGTTCATTAGCAATGCATAATTTTCTTCGAACCAAGATATAATGCCAAAGCAGGAGGTGACATTTGTAAGTTTATTGAGGGAAATAATTTAAACAAAAATTTCAAAAGTAATTCTGAGCATTTCTATGGCAGAAAACCACACCGAGTGAAAATTTTTCATAATGTTTTACAATCCACCAAATCAAATGCCTCAGTGAGATCAATGAAAGTAGTGTATTTTGTTACCTACAGTTCTCTTGAAGTTGAGCAATGCATATCATATCTGTGGTGCCTCTAATTGGTCTGAAGCCACTGAAGGTAGAATATGATTTAACAAGAGTCAAGCAATAAGCTTTTTTCCACACAAGATAGTAATGAAATGCCACAATACTAATTGCAGTCCGCTAAATCTCCTTTATTAAATACAAGAACTACTGGACTATCTCTAAAGTCAGGCAGCATGAGTAGTCCAAATTTTGACCACAAGTTCATCCAAGCCCCTTATGACTTTTCATCTCTGGACCTCTGCTAGTATGCTACTTGGACCTGTGGCTTTGTAAGTTCATCTAATGTGGGCAAGAAATTTAGTTCTTTAGTATGTGCTTGTACTTAACAATATACATCTTTGTCAATAATCGATTTTTGATTCAGATCTTCAAAATCGGAACACAACTAATTGGGAGTGATGACAAGAACAGGAATCTACTGTGGAGTCCCGATGGCAAGTGGCAAAATTTTCCGACTCATGATACGAAACGTCATTGACGCTCTAGATGATGTGTTGCAACTATCAAAGCAGCAAGTGGTGAGTGTTTTGCATGCAGTGTTATGAAAAATGTACAGAAAGTATTTTTTAAAAAAAGGTTTCAAATAAAATGGTTTATAGTGCATCAGAATCCAGCGAGCAGCAAACAGTAAGTGTTAAGTATTAAGATATTAGTTTTTGTGTATTTGATTGTGGGTACTGGATAAAGTTAGTTTTTGTTTAGCATATATTTTGTGGTGTTACCAAATTAATTTCATAGTTGGTTGAATATGGCTGATGCAGAAAATCTTCAAGCATTTTTAGAATCCTTGGTAGTTCTAATAAGTATTTATTTTGATTCAAAAAGGTCTGAAATTGATAAGTAAGTATAAATGTTCCTGAAGAAGCAGTATATACTGATGGTAGCAATGGGGTAGTTCATTAGATAGAAATTATTGCTAATGATAACCAGAATAGTGTCTCACCCCCTTCAATAGATGAGAGTAATATATTTTGTACAAAAAGTTTACCGAATGGTCATAGTTTGATTACTGAAAACTACAAAGAGTTCATAATTCTGGCTACAGTATGGCTATCAGAAACTGGTGGGCTACAACGTGGTATAGTTGGGACTGTTTGCTTGTATAGGTGGAGAGATGGTTTGTAAAAAGAGATGATTGACAAGTTTCTTAAATATCTTGAAGACAAGGGTGATTCTGTGCTGTCAATAGAAGATTTAGATAAGGAGGAGAGTTGCGAGATAATGTTTGTCCACTGAAGCAAGTGAGAATAAAAAGATCTATGTACCAATTTCTAAGTCCTAAATTTGACCTAGCTGACACGATGTTTAGTTCTCTGTTTGATGTAGCTGATAATACTGACATGATGAAAATTATAATTATGTTGCGGAGGAAGTCTAGAGAAGATGTAGAAACAAATTCAGATTTTTTTTTTTTTTACTTATGGCTTTACATCTCGTCGACATCATTAGAGGCAGGATGGGACTGGGGACAAGGAACGGGAAGGAATTCGGCCATGGCCTTCTGAAGGAAGCATCCCAACATTTGCCTGGAGTGATTTGGTGAAACCATGGAAAACCCAAATCTGGATGCCAAGACAGGGATTCGAACCGGCGTCTCCCGAATGCAAAGCCAGAGCTCACCCACCACGCTCATTAATCTAATTTTTCAGGTATGGAGAGTAATTATCAGTCAATGCATAGTGAAGTCGGAAGTAATGAGAGACTGAATTGCCGCAGTGATGATTGTAAATCTGTGATGTTGGTTGATTCGTTAAACTTGCAGTGTTGTGACAAACGATTCATGAAAACAAAACCATGTGAAACATCTAATGCGCCAAAGTCAGATGTTCTTTGACATTCAATATTATGTATATTTCAAGGGATTATAAAGCTCTATAGATTTAAAAATGTAGAGTTAGATGTGTATATATAAATAGAAGAAAAATGAAAATATTGTAAAAATGAATTTATATAGTTTTGGGTTTTCAGGAAAATCTTGAAACCAGCTTCAATTGTGAAATATAGAGGCCTTTACCGGTGTCTCAGGGAAGCATGCCCTAGTATCAGGGACTTAGTTAATTAGTTTTTGTAATTCATGTTTTAGGGAGGGTTCCACTACATCCAAATATACTGATCAGCCAAAACATTATCACCACCTACTTACTAGCATATTGGTCCATCTTTCGAACACAATACAGCAGCGATTTGGTGTAGTATGGATTCTACAAGTCCTTGGTAGGTTCCAGAGGTATCTGTCACCAGATTTCTATGCACAAGTCACGGAATTCCCTTAAATTACGGGCCAGCATTTTGTGGGCATGGCATGTGTGAATGAGCATCTCGGAAATGGAGAGGCTGGTCAGCTGTTCATGTGCTACTGTAGTGACCATCTATGGAAAGTGTTTGAAGGATGGCAAAACCACGAGTAGGAGACAATCTGGTGGACAACCGTGCCACTTCACAGAACGTGGACGTCGGAGGCTTGCCTGCTCTGTAAAGCAGGATAGAGGGTGATCTGTGGCAGATCTGACAGAAGAGTGGTGCTTCCATTAGAGTTTCAGAGCACAAGAATTGTGATTCTGCCACAGATCACCCCCTATTCTGCTTTACAAAGTGGGCAAGTCTCCAATCTCCACATACTGTGATGTGGGGTGGGAGACCATCACATTGTCGCCTACTTGTGGTTTCACCCTCCTTCAAACACTTTCCATAGATGCTCACTACAATAGCACGCGAACAGCGGACCAGCCTCTCTGTTTCTGAGATACTCGTTCCCAGACATTGTGCCCACAAACCGCTGGCCCATAATTTAGGGGAATTTTGTGACCTGTGTGTAAAAATCTGATACCTCTGGAAGCCTACCAACGACTTGCAGAATCCACGCTATGTCAAATTGCTGCATTCAAAAGCTGGACCAATATGCTAGCAAGTAGGTGGTCATAATGTTTTAGCTGATCAGCATATATTATTTTGTATTAAAGATTGAAAGTTATATATAGATAACTAATTTGTCTACTCTGGATAAAATGTTAAATGTAATGGTATAGAATAGCTAAAGTAAATGATTCAGATGTCTAAAACAACTGAATCAGATTTGACTAATTACTTTGGGGATTTCCATGATTTTAGGGTTGGTTCCCCTGCGGCGACAACTGATTCTCAGCTATTGTGCAATGTAAACAAACTTTTTTTCATTTGAAAACTAACAGAATGTGTATAGCTCATACTGAATGAAAAGATTTCGTAAATTAAGATCAAGATCATGTATTTAGATGATTATTTAGTAAAATAGGAATTAAGAAAGTGAACTTGCAAGAAAATAAGTTGTTTTGTAAATATTTCTGGTGGATGGTATAAGAGTTGCAAAAGGTGTACTTTGGTTGTATAAGTGTAATAATTACTACAATTGATTAGCTAAAATTTGTGTAAGCGATCAGCTGCTGTGAAAGATTCAATAAAATTTAATTGTGTAAAATCAAATGAATCCTGGGGAGGGATTGCAACAGCCCCCAGACCCAGCCAGGGGCGTACCAATCGGAAATGGCACCTAGGGCAAACATTTGAATTGCACCCTTTCGTAAATTATTTAAATATAAAATAAATAGATGCACTAAATAAAACAATAATAAATCTTACAAGAAACTTTTACTTTCTGCTTTAGAACAATTTTTTAAAAATATTATTAAACTTAAAATTGCACTTTCTTTGCCTTCTGGGACGCAAATAGATAATATTTTCGAAATCTGTTTCTTCAGTATCTTCTCACTCAACACTGAGCATTGCTATGTCGCATAACCTTTCTTGATCCATTGTAGCCCTCAGATACGACAGTATTTAGTTTTAGCTCACTGAAAGATCGACAGCAACTAGCGATGGTTATTGCAATCGTAGCCATAATCTGAATCGATACGCACACATTCTAAAAGACGCTCTCATCTACGTACTGAACAATGAATTCAAAAATTTCTTCAGATCTTTTTATGTTTACGTTTTTTCTTGTCAATACTAGCATTCAAACATTCAATATTTATTCATATAACACAGCCATAGAAATGTCAAAATTCTTTAGACTACTTCTTTAAACAGTCTAAATCATCAGCGCTATAACACAGTATTTAATATCTTGGAGAAATACAAATCTGGTGTCGGTTTCATGCAGACGACTGAACCTTTCGCTCATTTCACACACAATATGATCCAGTAAACTGTTAATATCTCATTTTAATTCTTCCTTAGCAGTTCTTTGCATTCTATCCAGCCATACGTTTTTTTTCGCCTTTGACATCTTACAATCACTAAATCTCATTCCTGGCAAAGATTGAAACCTTTCTCGAGTGCCTCATTAACCAACATCTCTCCTTCATTAGTTAAAATGGTGTAGGAAGGCTTTTACATCCAAGGCAGCATCATGAAAATTCATGCAATGATCCTGGAGCCGCTTTTTAACACGCTTAATAGAAGTGAATACATTATTCCAATATGCTAACAAAGTCAAAAAATTGTGGGATAACATGCTATTATTTAGAAGTCTTGCCTCATTTCTTGTTTCACTAATTTGATGCCATTGTCTGTCGTGTCTTGGAGACCATTCCGCATATCTTCAAGATATTTGCTAACTGGCTTTACTGCTTCAACTTTGTACTACATCTTGTTCCAGAGACTGATTTTACAACCACAGGCACCAAGTGCCTGAGTTTTTCCCAGCACAGAGTGGAATGAGTAAAGAATAAATAAATAGTTTCAGTAGTTCCAAAAAACGTTATAGTATCCTGCTCGACTACATGCACACACTTTTACAACAAATTTGGCCGCCACCAGTATTGCATTACTGTTTCCTGGGATGACATTGATGTCAGATTGTGCAAAATAAGGGTGACAGAATTTTTCAGCGGCGGCCAAATTTATTGTCAAAGTGTGTACATGAACCAAATTTAGTTTACCGAAATTCATAAATATTGCCAGATTATTATTTTCGCTTATTATTTCGTGAATATCAATTTGGTACCCAGCCATCACAGCAGCGTTATCATAACATTGTGAACGACGATCCTGTATATCCATACCGTCTTTTTATAGTTGCTTAAGGATTTCACCTACTAATCTTCCAGCGTCCTTTTGATTCATCTTCATGAAACCGAGAAAAGACTGATTTCCTCTCAAAATTAACTTCTACGTATCTCAATACTTGTGACGTCACCTCACGATGTGCATGAGCAGGAGTAGAGTCAAACATGAGAAAATAATATTTTGATTTGCGAATGTTTCACAATAAACTTTGGCGAACAACGGTCAACATCACATGAATGAACTAATTTCGAACATGAGGTGAAAAGTAATATGGGTTTCTAGGATGATTTTTAACTTGAGTAGGATGGTTATTCATGATGGGGGTCAAATATGTCCAAACGCTTTGTTAATCCAAGAAAATTACCAATGTTATGGGATTTGGAGCTATCGCATGTACTCAGCAACTCTCTCTGATCTCGTAATGCAAGATTTTGAATGAAAAGAAATTTGATGCAGTGAAGGATTATCTTTAATACGTTATGCCACTTTTGTTTTTCTGTCTCTATCTATGTCTGCAATTCAACGTCAATAATCCCTCTATTTGCTGTAAAATTTCTTTCAATATCTTCCCATTGGATGCAGCACTCACCATGATTCTTCGCATATTAATGGACAGTGAGCCATTCATGTACCTTCCAGTGGGCAAATTCATCTTTGTGCTCTAATAAAGATAGATTATCTAATTGTGAAAAGATAAGACAACAGATGCAAAAAGCAGACATGGAATAGACTAGCCATGAGCGAGTCACTTCTCCACTGCGATTTCCTAGTGTCTTGTTAAACAACTTTTGTTCATACAAAGGTTGTTTGAAGGTAGAAAAGGACTTTCAGTATTTTTAAAGTATTTTGAACCCATTTTAATAATTTCCGTTTTTCAAACCATCCGTCAGAAATTATTTCCATTATATCATGCTGCATTTCTACTTCTTGGATGACCTTTTTTACATCTTCTACCGTATCACCCCCATCAAGTTTTTATCCTACTAAATTAATAAAGTTTTCTTCAAACTTTTCAGTAGCCTTAGAAATAGTAGCCTCACTGTTCTTAATCTCATCACAATCAAAATTACATCCTCCTCATCTTGTGGTAAATTAGTGTTGGATACATTGGATTTACCTTTGGATTTTATTGTACATGCTGATGTAGGCAACTCGTTAGAACATGCCGAACTTCCAGTAGTGGACTTCTTGAAGTACTTACTGGATTTTTGTGCTACTTCCTCCTGCAATTTTAGTTTTTTCCATCCCTCATCTCCACTCTCATTTCTTTAATAGCAATTATTTCATATTGTGTTGATATTATTGCAAAATGAGTGAGGGTTTTGAAATAACCTAGAATAAATAAATAAACATATGTCGTTTTTCAAATAAAAGAAAGGGGATTGTATTCTCTCCACGACAGTAAACTGCATAAAGCTTGGGTTAGGGCTGTATGTATTGTATTTTTTTTCCGTTTTTTTAGAAATTGTTCAGGATTCTGAACAACTTTTTTTTTTCAGCGAATATATTCTATCTCCAATAGTTTACGGGAACCACTAGGATTCCGCATCAGGTTTCGAAGGTTTCTGAATCCAATTTCATAACACTGTATTGTCACCAGACTAAAAGAAGACTCAAAATTTTCAGCCTAATTAAATATTTAGAAGTGAGTGAAAAACTGAGCTGCCAGATAGTTTCTTAGTTACCTAGCTTAACTTTTATATAACTATGTATTTACTAAGCTAATAAAAGCATCTTAAAAATACTGAACAACAACACTCAAAGTCTCTGAAGACATCCCTGCTCAGGTCAATGCATCGGTTGGTAACCCATATAAAATGTGTTTTGTTTTAGTGTACCTACTATCTATGTTTAGGTTTTCACGTTGTGTACTTATGTTATTAATTTATTTATTTATTTGTTGTATGGCAATGTTATTAATTATGGTATTCAAATGCATTTCACTGTAAATAAACACAGTTAGATTCGAGATCTTGTCACTTATTAATGTTTAAATCGTGCATATTACCTACTGTAGAAAATATAATTTCAGTAGATTAATGTATGTTGGTACTTACAGTAAAAATGTCAAATATTTTTGTTCAAAACGCTATCCTTGACTGTAATTTAACTTATTATATCGAGTAGCTTGACGATCGCTCGCGACTAATACAATGCAAATAAAACGCACAACTGTGCCATGCCAATCATATAAGCAATTAGCCAATGCAGAATGTATGGCTTGTCTTATATCCCTAGATCAAAACTTGCCAGATAGGCACAGGGCAGGGGCCGCTACTATTGGCCCATTCAAGGACTTCTGGACAGAGCACGTAATATACCTTCCGATCTCTTTCCAATTACTAAAAACTAACAAGATTCGCCGTTTACTTATTTCCTGTCGCTGGTTCACGAAAGCTCACCAGCCACGCTTGATTATGAATTATATTGTTGGTTTATTTTGATTTTTAGGTTTAATAATTTACCAATTTTGTGCCCCCCCCCCCTTTTTCAGCAGCGCCCAGGGCAAGTGCACTATCTGCCCCACCCTAGGTACGCCACTGGACCCAGCCCTATTATGAAATTTTATGTTAAGAATTATATATAGCCAGATGTGAGTTGATTAATTGTGAATTTGTATATCTGTCATGTAATTCAATTGTGAATTTGTTTGTATTTGTCATGTAAAGGAGCAATGTTTACGGAAAGAAACTCTGTAGATGATATGTAATATGATCAAGGATAGTGTTGTGTATGAAACATTAATTAAAAGTTTGAAATTGTAAATGTTGACATGAGCCACAATATTTTGATGACAATTCTCAACTGTTTGGACTTGTTTATGTTGGTTAATTTTGTGCAGTAACTCGTCAGTGTTATCATTTGGTGGAACTATTTAACACATTTAAAGCTGGAGTTGTTTAACCTTTGGGGAAGTTTAAACCAGCTGGTGACCAATGACAGTAACCTGTGAATTGGGGGACGAAGGAATTAAAGGTTAACATCATTAACTGACGAGAGGATGAATTTGTTAATTACTGTATCCTTATATGCCAGATATTGCAACACTTTTGCTTTCATTATCCACCATACATTCTTTAGTTCAACGGTTCTTCTCTGGACAGCTGCTTTGGCAAGACAAAAGCTTTCCATTATTGCAGAAGAGTTTGTTTCTTTTCCATGATTCATTCACGGCATTATGATACTCTAAGACCAGTGCTTCAATTTCTTTGTCATTATCATGATGCTTCCTGGTCTTATAACCCCGAGTTTCCATGAAAGCATCCTGAACAATGGCCTACAAGCTTTTCGAGTGTTACATCAGAGGGGAATGCCTTCGATAACTATGTACGTTCTCGCAGCGGCAATGCTTTATAAAAACTTCTTGGGTTTCAAGCAGCGTCAAAATTGATGTTAAGTGGGGGCTTGACGATGGAAACAGTGCAAGCTTCCGAAACGTCGCCAGAGGACTCAATTTTGACGTTGCTTGAAACCTGAGAAGTTTTTATAAAGGGAATGCCTTCAGTAGTACCTTGTGAGGCAGTTCTTTGTATTTCAAGGCGGCACCTGAATCCGCAAACTTCTGAGTGTCAAACTTACAGCTGCTGCCTCAGTCATTGAGTGTGCAATGACAAATGCAAAACTTATGTAATGAGTCAATAATATTTCCAACAGTCATCAGCACCTACTATGGCTTTGGTGATGACAGCACCACCAATATTTCTTCTGCAGACAATTACAAAGTCAATGAGAGGCCAGTGTTTTGATCAAGGATGCTGAAATGTTGTCTTGAAACATTACTTTTGGAAAAAAAAAAAAGATGTTAGTATATTGTCAGTTTGTTCTCAGCACATTTTTAGGGGAGTCTAATACTGTTGGAGTTAACACCCTCCTTGCCAATTATACAACGCCAAACTTTTTGGTCCTTACCCATTCTAGCATTAAAATTACCTAATATGGCGATTTTATCTTGTTGATTGATGTCAGATAGTATATCGTGCAAATCTGGATAGAATTCTTCTTTAATATTGGCTCCATTACATGTAATATCAACTCCAGTAGATCACAGAGAAGTTAGTACTTGGTAACAAAGCCAACTCCATGTATTTTGTGTTCATTGACTACTTTGCCCTTTAAAAAGATGTATCCTGCTCTTTGTTCATTCAGCTGATTCTCCACCATGAGATGAGTTTCCTGAAGTGCTGTTACATCGATGTCGTACCTTCATAGTTCTATACTCACAACACCTGTTCTCGTTTCAGGTTTCTCTCTTCTACTGTCATCAGTGAGTGTTCTTACTTTCCAAGTTGCATTATGGCATTTGGGTAGCAGCTACAAACAGAGTAATGTCTCACATGTTGCTCCATTTGTCGGTGGAGTCAGCATATAGATGGAACATGAAATCATCAAGGACTTACCATGGCCTGGGAAAGAGCACGTCAACAACACAGTTTCGGCTGTCAAGAATCAATGTCAGTGGCAATTATGTGTAGTTGTAGTGATACACATGAAATGTAATTAAAATATTTTTAATTAAATTATTCATTACATACAACAATAGCTCTTTATCAATTGGGAACATCTTACACGATGTGTTTACTTTACCTATCTTTCCATAACTAACATAGTAAGGCTTCCAGCCATCTTCCAAACCACAGAAAGTTAGAGTGGGGGGCGTCCATAAACCACATACAGTAGAATTCCAATTATCTGAATCAATTGGGACCGGACCCCATTTGGATAATCAAGAATTTGGATAATCGGTTTTTTTCCGATAAAGGGTTAATTTTAATTAATTATTGTATGTATGTTGAAAATGCCTTCTTTTCCAAGAGATTTTTGGTGCTTTTCCACTTCGGGGATGAAAATTTCGCCGTACCACTCTGTAAACAAAGCTGCAGTCATCCGAACTTTGGGTTGATTTTTATAAAGAGGGAAACTTTTTCACAGTACGTTTGCGTCTTAATTAAAAAGGCGATTTGGATAATCAGAGTTCAGATAATTGGAGTTCTACTGTAGATCCATTTTAGTGTCCTGTGAACACCCCCCCCCCCCTTCTCCTCAATGCAGCCAGATGTGGCTTTTGCCTCTAACCCCCCCACGTAGCACGTAGCTTTTTCCCTCTTGCTTCCATAAGACATTTTGTATCATTTCCTCTTCTCAGACTATAGTAAATTACATACGGAGATAATTAAATGATGGAAATAAATATTCACATTCTACTGTGTGTTCTGTAACTCATTTTAACTGGACAGCTACATGGCCTGGCTCGGAAACCCCTCCTCCCCCCTTCCTTTCCCAGGTAGCCCAGCATAGCTTTCCAGCCAACCCCAGCCTCCCTCCCCTAGACTGAGCCACATAATTTATGGTTGCTCCCCTTGTAATGGGTTTTAGATTGGAGAAAATTTGGTAGTTTCAGGTGCTGCAATAAAACCAACAAGTTGATGCGTTTTGTATTAGGTTCGATCTAAAACTGATGCCTCTGTGAGGACCTGCTGAATTAGTATGAGGGTGATGGTGACCATTTCCCGAACAGTGTCATCACCAGAGGTGGCACATGGTGTCTTCATTATGACCAAAAGATAATCAATGGAGTGGTGCCATGTGAATTCCGCATTTAAAAACATCAAAACACAGCCATCTGCAAGGGGAGTGATGTGCAATGTCTTTTGGGATAGACAGGGTGTTATTCTTTTTGACAGCCTGGAGCCTGGGCAAACTGTTAATTCTGACCGCTGCAATGAGATGTTGACTAAGCTGAAAGCCAGGATTTCCAAAGCCAAGCCAGAGAAAAAAATAATAATAATTTGCTTGCTACTTGATAGTGACAGGCCTCATACTAGTTTTGCTACCACTGCACATACTGCAAAATTGGGCTGGATTGTCTACATCTACATCTACATATATACTCTGCAATTCACAAAATTGTGGGTGGCAGAGGGTGCTCAGCACCAAAGCTAATCTCTTTGCTGTGCATTCCAATCCCTAATGGTACGAGGGAAAAAAGAATTCATATAAGAATCAGTCCGGCACCTTATTTCTCTAATTTTATCTTTCCTGTCCTTCCGACTCAAATAGGTTGGTGGAAGAAGTATTTCACTACACTCATGAGTGAAAGTTGGAGTACGCATGTTTTCCAATAAGTTTAAACGAAACGTGTGTCGTCTATCTACCAGAGACTCCCAACCTAATCTACTAATCAGTTCTGTGACGCTTTCATAAGGACTGTAGCAAGCGGTAACGAATCGAGCGGCTCTTCTCTGTACTTTCTCTATACTTTCGATCAATCCCTTACGAAACGGGTCCCAAATGGCACAACAATAATCCAAATGTGGACGCACAAGAGATTTGTACGCTATCTCCTTTGTTTGTTCATTACAATTTTTCAAGATTCTACCTATGAATCGCAGCCTAGAATTTGCTCTACCTACTAAAGAATTAATGTGTATGTCCCATTTCATGTTCCTTTGTACTGTTACTCCCAAATATTTAATAGAATCGACCATATCAATAACTGTATTGTTTAAACTCGTATTTCTGAACAATCGGATTCTTTTTGTTAGTTATGCTCATTGTCTTGCACTTTTTACAGTTTAGAGTAAGTTGCCACTCAGCGCACCAAGCCAAATTAACATCCAGATCGCGCTGAATTTCTAAGCAATCGGCCAAAGTTCTTACTTCCCTATAAATAACCGCATCATCAGCAAACAATCTAAAAAGGCTTTCACTTTGTCTCCGAGATCGTTTATAAAAATTAAGAAAAGAAGTGGTCCTATTACACTTCCTTGAGGTACACCCGATGTAACATCTAGATTAGAAGAACTTTCTCCTTCAACGACAGCATACTGTGACCGACCAGTTAAAAAATCCTTTATCCATTCACAAAGCTGATCCGATATACAGTACGCTCGAAGCTTCGCTAAAAGGCGGTTGTGTGGCACAGAGTCAAAGGGCTTTCTGGAAATCTAAAAAAATTGCATCTACTTGTGAACCTGTACAAAACTTTCATTACGTCATGTGTAAATAGGGCCAGCTGTCCTATAACATTCTCCTTATACTCCAGACTTAGCACCTTTAGACTTTATCTTATTGGGCCAGTGAAAGATGTAATAGAGGGGCACCACTTTCCAGACAGGGATGCTGTCATTACAGCTGTAAGAATGAGGCAGTCCTCCGCTACTTTGGAGTGTTATAAGCAAGGTATACAGGCTCTAAACCATCAATGGAAAAAGTGCATAATAGGTAGTCGTGACTGTTTGGAAAAATAACTATATGTAGCTGAAAACATGCTGTATAAAACTGTTACTGTGATCTCTGTATGTATTATAGTTTCCATGAAAATAAATAGGAGGCATTAGTTTTAGATCAACCTGAAGTTTGATAACTCTAATAAAAGCAATGATTAAGTAAAGTCTAGTATGTAAATAAAGGAAAAAATACGCAGTAAATAAGTCAAAACGGTGAAATGCTTTTTTTAACATTTTCAAAGTAAAAAGATAAACTGGATAGTCTGTTATAATGTTGCACAACACCCATATTAGAATATTCGCCTTGTAATTATAGAGAACTAGAAAAGTTCCCGGTATTGCTCAGGATGGTCGAGGTTGATTTGCCCGTACAGCAATTTTAGTTGCACAGTTTGAAACTTGTGTCAAATTCGCTGCAGTCTTTCCGAAAAAAAAAAATAACAAAAGTTTTTAGAAGGTTCGTGAGATATACCAACATGTATAGGATGGCGGGGTAGATTGTTAGTTGTCATTCCCAGGATTAGATTAGAAAATATTTTACAATTTTTTACCCTCATTTTTCCGTGAACAAAATTCCAGTGGTGAAGACCATTAGGATGAGAAACGTATGGGGTCATACTATCTCCATACACACACTAAACAAGACTGATAGTGATCTTACAGAAATGAGTGAAACATGGCATAACTTTTTTTGAGATAACATTTTCATTTCCTGCTCCTGCAGCAGATCATGTATTATCATATAAGACATGTGGCAGAGTCTAAGTCAGATCTCAAGCTTTCAAATTTCTCAATTCAGAATATTGGGTTTGTTACTGTGAATATTCCATCAAAATCGCTTCAACAGTTTTCAAGTTATGCCAGATTATTTGATAAAAAATATTGATGTTCAAAACAGATTTAAATTTTCTGAACCTGTGAATTAAATTTCATGTCGATATTTATTTCAACGGCTAACCGCTAGTGTAGCCAGAAGGAAATGGTTGGAATTGATTTATTCCTATTATATTTCTAGTTGACAAATTAGAAATACCAGTAGCAGGTTTCATCAAAATAACTCCAGCTATTCGTAAGGGAATTGTGTAAAAGACAAAAACATTAAACAGTTAATTATAAAAGTATCAGAAATGGATTACTAAATGACAATTGTAAAATGAATAAATGCAATATTATAGTAGAAACTTGCATGTTTATAATGCAGAATGTGTTACTACATGCAATACTACCAAACAAGCTTCAGTTGAATAAACAAGTATTCAGAATTATTTTCCTAAACTGTTTATAGTGCCAAAACGAAAGGCTTTAAACAGTTCACTTTCATTTTAAAACTCAGATATGCATTACTCATTATCAACAGCCAATATATTTAACTTCAAAATGTCAGAGATTGTAGCTGAGCTGCGCAAGATCTTTTGCCATGTACCATTGATATTCAATACGGCCATCTGTGAGGTTTAACTAGCAACAAACCAAAATTTATGGAAGGAAGTGATAGGTGCAATAATATGGCTATTATTTTTTATGAAGTATAACATATCAACATCTAGTTGGAACTTCATCTTTGGTGTTTCATGCTGTACTTTCAGATTTTCACTTACTGCTCTGGTGTTATGTAACACTGAAGCATAAGATGTACCAAACAATTTAAATCTGATTCTATATAAGCTTTAAAATGATTAAAAAAAAAAGAAACATTGAAATCTGCTTAGTAGTTTTTGAGTTTTTCTAGAAAAGCTTTATGGGAATTTTAAAATAATAATAATGATGTAAGTTTCATTAAAAAAATATCAATGGAAAAAGTAGATATTTATTTGTAAAGTATGGCTAGCAGAGAAAGGTAAAATTTTTGAATAATAACTCTTAACTACAATTTAGTACAGGGAAAAGCAGCACATCAAATTAAACTAGAATTAAAGTTGAATCAGTCTATAGTAAACGATTTGACAGAGAAGTAATACTTAAAGAAAAATACGAAATCCGAATTGCCCCACATTAGATAATTTTAACATCAAAACCGTAACTTATTTCAGAAAATGTATAGTAATGCAAACTGTCTAAATAATTAAATACATATCATAATGAAATTTCGTGTCAATCAGTAAAAATTTAGGAGATGGACCACAAAGTTTGTATTGTTTTCTGAACAGAAATGATGTTCTTCAAAGTTTCCAGAACATTTGAGAAAGATCAGGTGGAAAAACCCAGAAGTGCCTGGTTTTTGGGTGAGACTAATTAAGGGGGTAGATTGGTTGACCTCCCAACAGTTGGCAGTTAATTTTTGGGCTGTATAGGTAGTGCGTGTGGTGTGATGGAATGGGTAACATTCTGAATTTAGAATTATGATGTCAGCAACTAATGAGAGCTTTAATAAAGTAAAAGTTTTAAAAGGATATGTAGCATAATGGGCTCCAAAGAGAAAGTAAAACAATGTCAGTTACTCTGATATAAGAATTGGGTGTCATGGGGACAAAGGAGTAGCAGACAGAGCGATTAATAACGCCAGTGTGTGTATGGGTTGCTACTATTCAATCAGTCACTGAAAATCTGACCTTATACTCTTCAGATTTCTTGAATGTAGTTTGGATAAATAAGAAAAGGAATGACAATACAGTTTCAAGTTATTCAAATACAAAATTCATTAATTTGGAGATTCAAGTTCAAAATGAATTGAACGGGACATGGATCCCCTGGCGACCAAAAATATGTAAAGAAATAAGTCTGATAGCTATAAATAAAACAGATACTTTAATTTTAAAATGTTTATAGGGAGTAACTGTTGGAATTTAATCTGAAACAGATTTAAAGGATCAAAACCAATAAACATACAACTCAGTTCAGTGGAACTTCCTGATACCAAACATTTGAATTTGATTTTAAATCATATACAGCGACTTAAAAGTTTCTACAGTTTTTCATTTGAACATCCTTTCATAATTTATTTTAAAGAACTATTTATAATAGTCACATTGTGTGGGTTGGCTTCCCATTTTGGAAAGAACAATCTGCAAAAGTAGAACAGGGAAGTTACCTGGGCATCATTTCACAGTCAACAATAATTTAAATGAACCAATTACCCATTATGATGTGATACTTCCTTCACATCCTAAAAGCACTATCGTATTGTACTGTATATGTTGTCAAGCATATTTCCTTCAAATTTGCCAAGCACTTAATTTCTTACTCTCCTCAATATGACACTGTACTTTAGCATGCTTTTTTATCTTTTTAAAAAAATAAATCTAAAAAAAAAGCAACAAAACTCAACATAATGTGTTAAAAAAAAACCACCAAAACAACAACAAAAAATGTACACAATAAGACAGACACAAGCAGGCGCATGATAAATACCAAGATTTGGTCGGACCCCCCCCCCCCCCCTCCCTTTCTGGTGAGATTTGGTCGGACACCCCCTCCCACCCGTAAAATGACACGAGACTCCCCCCCCCCCCCAATGAAGGACCTCGCAACTTTTTGATACCATTTTTTTTAGGTCTCATGCTCCCAAGGGCGGTTTTAACCCCCTAAAATCGATTTTCGCGTCATTTGTAGAATTTTTTTTTTAGCTCTACCATTTTACAAGAATTTCAAAACCTCATGTGAAATTTCTGTTGGCCCCCTCCCCCTTGGTGAGGTTTTGTGAGATTTCGTTGGACCCCGCCCCCTCCCCCTATTTCACTTCACGTAATTAATGGACGCCCCATTACAGTAGTGCGACCTTACCTGAGGATTGGTTAAAGCTGCTGTCATCACTCTTCTCATGGCAGCACCCATCGCACTAAATTCATGAAGCATTGAAAGGAACATATCTGCATCTTGAATAGCCTCAGGAATTCCTGGTTTACTAAACAAGAATAAAATTAATTGATTGCTAAGCATTAAATATTTTTTATCCAGACTGTGAAGCTAGATCTAATATATACTACAGCTGCTAAACAATTTTTAAAGTACTGTACTACATTAGTAGGTACCTATGTTCTCGAAGATGCTGAATAAGTCTTAGGATAATTCGTGGCATTATAGCTTCTGCCACACACATCAGATCAGTTGGAGCAGAAGGCTTATTCACTTGGGCTTTAGGTCCATGCCGATCACAAAACCTGTAATATGCATTTTAGTGATTTGTATATTTTAGATAAAATTTATGATTTGTCTAGAAATAAATAATACATCAATATAAATAACACATTTACAGATTATCTGAATCTCAAACACAAACAGCTGGCAAAAGAATAATAACACATTTGACAGTTATTTAATGTAAAGAGGAATACATTTGACAGTTTTCTTTCACATTACCTACAGTAGAAAAGTGACAAAATTATCATGAACTCAGTTATCAAGAAATCACTAAAGCAGAATGTTGAAACTTCCCTGCCAATCTAAAAACTTACTCTCAATGGAAACAAAAGGTGCCATTACCAAAAAGAAAGAAATGTTAAAAGTAGAAATCATAACTTATCAAAGGTAATAGGATGGCGATGACACACAAAGATACAAAGGATATGCACACACAACGATTAAATTTTCAACTGTAAACTTACCAAAGATAGCCACAGAATGGCGACAAGGACAAAAAATATACAGACATACATATATTTAAATTTTCAGCTGCAAACCCTTCTCGTTTTTTATGTGGCTTACCAAAGATAGCTGGTTGGTATCAACACAAAGAAAAGATAAGGAAACATCCAAATTTTCGGGTGTAAATTGTTCATGCTTGTGTGTTTATTTTTTTTTATTTATTTTTTTTTCCACTATGCTCTGCTGCTGTCTTAGTTAAGTGGCAGGCTTTTATTCTATAGTTATTTTTATTTTAAGATTTATACTGGAAGGCGAAATAATGTTACAAGCCAATACATATATAAACTATCACATATGAAGTAAATTCCTCATGTAATTAATCCACAGGCAGAACACAGATGAATACAGCAAATCAACAATGTTTGCTTATACTCATGTAAAAAATGCACATAGGATAAACAAGCCAAATTCAGAAATCTGTGACAGTTTTATACTATATACACAGAAAAATTGTTGTAGTCTGTTCAGTTAACAGAGGTGGTCCAAACTCAGTCTGCTCTATCCCCACTACGCTGTCCTTACCCCTACATGTGAAGGGGATATTTGCTGTTTGCCCATCCTGTCTCAGCGATCTGCTAGGAGAGGTAGGAAGGAAGAGGATGGTGAGGTAAGGAGGGGGGGGGGGGGAGGAAACCTAACCACAAACCACCAGTTGAACATTAACAGGCTTTAGTAACCAATGGAGGGCAAACAAAATGGATAAAGGTGAGTGGTAATACATAGAAAAAGCAGTGTGAAGCAAGTCAAGGATGGCAGCAGGGAAATTAGAAGAAAAAATTAAAGTTCTAACAGAACAGAAATGGAAGAACTGAAACACAGAAAAGGAATGAAGATAACAAATCTGAGACAGGAAGGGAAGTTACTGGAAAGTGACAGTGAATAAAGAAAATAATTAATATAACAAGTACAAAATTTTAAAAGTATAAAGGAACAGAAAAACAAGTAAATTGACAGAAAAGTTGTAAATGAAGGGTTAACCAGATATGGGGGGGGGGGGGGAATTGGAAAATGTGACTTGAGACTTTCACGGTTAGTAATGCACTTCAGACACATGAATATTGTATGATTTACATATTTCCAGGTTAGTTCGTGGAAGACAAACGGATAGGTAGGTGAGAGAAATGAAAGAATTGTTGAGAACTGGTGGTGATGGTGATGAATGAAAGAAAATAAATTTTGACCAAACAACATTCACTTAGGCGCAAAAGCTTTCGAGCAAATTTTATTTATACAGTAAAATAGCTAGTTCAATTTTCAAGTCTCAGTACATTTAACTTATGTTGGAATAAACATTTCAATATCACTGGGATGAAAAAAACATTTACAGTTTTGGATGTAAATTACTCAAACTGTGTCCTGAAATGCTTCATCATACTTTCCAACCTTAAATGCCATTTTTCAGTTTCAAAAACTGTTACCGCTAAGCTATAAAGCAGGCAGGAAAGCGTCAAACTCGCACTCCTTCCAAATAGCCTATGGGCCATTCGCTATTAAGACCGAGCACTTCAGGTCAGGTTGCAGAGTCTGTTCTCTATAATTAACTCATCCAACTTATACAGGAGGCTTACGTAGTAATCCCTGTTTACTTTCATGTTCCTCTCCTTGAAGTCACCCAGGTTTCATTCAGAATACCAATAAAAGGTAGTCATGTAATGAAAATCTCAGCTCCTTCTGCTCGACTGCCAGAGCAACAGTTAAAAGCAATCTCACAGAGAGTGTTTATTATTCCTCCTGAACAGCAGATGGGATTCAGGGTACCTATCTTGCACTTACCTCCCTCATGTGAAAGATCTCATGAAGAATATGGTATTTGAAAATTAACACTGCTTAGAGTTACTTTACCTCCAAATGCCTGTCTTGCAGCATTTCATTCTCTGCAGACAACACTTGCAATGGCTAACCTCTGTGCGGCACATCTCCAATGTTCTTTTGGCACAACCAAAACAGTTTAATCTATTGGTAGAAAATGAAGGTGAAGATTCCACCATCCAAACACTGTATAACAGCACTAAGAGTAAGGCTTTCCTTGAAGAGGAACTTCATCACTTCTCAGTACTGGAGAAGGAATAGTCCCAAGATTGAATCCCTGTCTCAGAGAATTTTCATAAGTCTGGCACATGTTGTGTGATGTGAAGTACACCAGAATGCTCACGTGGTTCTGACTCTACACTGAACAGGAAGTCCTATATGCGGAGTAGGATTACTGGGTTAGGTTAAGTAGCTATGAAAGGGGCTGATTGCACAGACGTAAAGAAGCCTTGCCACCATACAATTTATTTTAGAGCTATTTTTATTTGTAATAATAGTAAAAACTATTGCAATAAAATAACAAATATATTTATGTACCATACAACTTCATCGAACTTTTAAAACAATACAGAATATTTGTATGTTAGAAGTATTTTTCAGTTTAATACATCGGTATATACAATATGTAGGACTTGGAATTTTCTGAAAAACCATGTCAATTTTTTGTACTCGATACCCGCGAGCAGGGAACATATAATTTACCATCGGAAAAGCAGGGAGTAACCAAATGTATTCCCAACACTTTTAACATCTGACCCTGCGATTTATTAATTGTCATTGAAAATACAATTTTTAATGGGAATTGTAATCTTTTAAATTGAAAGGGAATATTACTGGGAATAATTGGCATACACGGAATTATGACGGCTTCCCCTTTAGATGCACCGGTATGAATTGTCGCCTTCATAATGTTTCTTCCTAGTTCTGTGATGCGTAATCTGGTGCCATTGCACAATCTTGGGCGGTTGAGATTACGCATCATGAGAACTGGAGCGCCAACCTTAAGCTCGAGTTTGTGGGACGGCACCACAGATAACTCGAAGGAGTTTAAAAACTTGACGGGGTAGTTCGCAGCATCGTCAGTTGACATTACTGTATCAATGGAAGAGTATGTTGTCAATTCTCTGACTATTTTCTCTAATATTTTTATTTTAGCTCCAGAATAATTTTTCAGGGCAAGTATTGCCCACTCACATAACCAGTTTCCGTCATTGATATTTAGTTGAATGCTCGGGAAAACATTAGTAATGAGCTAGCGTTTGTTCCAGTGTTTCAGCAACTCGTTGAAATGCCAAATATGTGGCATATTGTTATTGCCATCTTTTTGTTTATTTCGGTGTTTCAGCAGCTCGAGATTGATTGCCATTCCGCTTGTTCTTTGCACCGAGCTAGCATTTTTCCCGGTGTCTTGGCAGATCGTCCCAACACCTAGTGTTTAGTTTGCTGTCGTCGCTCAACTTGCGACTGCTCCAGCAATTCAGCATCTGCAAAAGCCCCAAGACAAGCCAAGTGCTCAATCCTTAGCAGCTCTGCTTGAGGATTTGTTCCCAAGTTTTGGTTATTTTCATAGCCATAGTTTTCATACATTTCTTTGAAAGATTTTACTTTCGTTTGTCCGGTATCTCTTAAAAATACTAATTTCAGGTCTTGCGAATAAAAATTAATATAGTTTTAATTAAAAGAAACTCAAAACGTCAAAATATTAGGAATACATTGATGGAATCAACTAAACATAAAAAAAAAATATTACTAACATTCAAAGAGCAAATAAATTCCTTGGTGGACCAAGGTCGTTCATTTGCGTTAAAAAAATTACGAAACTAAAAATGAATATTTTGATTTGCGCTGAATATCTGAAAATTACAGATTTTTTTTTAAGTGTACTTAATTTGCTCTTTGAACATAGATTTTGTTTTGAGGATATATGGGTTCCATCAATTAATTCTGCTTTAAAACAGAAATTTACATATTATAGTAGTAATTGATTCTTTTATTCATAATGATCAGTATTAATGTTGGTTTCTCTATCTGTGGAAACAGTTGACTGCCTGTAGACCAGCTTACTACAGTATGTTCATTTCGATCCATTAATTCTGCTCAAAAATATAAATTTCAATGTTAAAGTAGTAATTGATTCTTTCTTCATACTCGGTTTCTCAATCTGCAAACAGAATTGAGTGTCTACCGGCAAATTACCATTCCGCTTGTCTGACACTCCACTATCTGAATAAAACATTTATAAATTTCAAAAATTTACTTTGGGCAATGCCGTGTGTTCTGCTAAATCATCCAGGCTTATTATAGATCTTTTGATCCAATATCAGTATAAAGTGATACGTGTCACTAAAATGGCGCTTGTGAAAGAAGCTCAAATAACTAATAATGCTTCAGTTCTCATGCTGCAGTTCAACCAAGTCACTCCGCTAATATTACCGCTAGAAAATCAAAGCTTCTATCACTCGCGCATTATTACATTCACTATATTGCATGTTAGTGACATCATGAATGGCAATATAAACCTGACTCATTATTTCAGATCGCAATAATAAATGAACCCAAATAATGACCCCGGCAATGTGGCGCTCGTAAAAGTGCAGTAAATTAAATACTGAATACATCTGAAACAATCAGCCGCATGAATTATGTAGTCGGCATCATGACAATTATTGCAGTAACATAATTAAAAAATTTACACTAAAATGCCTGGAACTTGCAGTGTACAACACAAAGTCCTTAATTATCTACAACCCTAGGACAACTTTCATTAATATTGCTGGTCAAGTTTACATCGTGATAAAGTGACTGTTACTGCTCGTGATTTAATAAGGTGTATTATGAAATTAATTGTGAAAGTAATTTATGCTACACTAATTAGGAATCTTGATATAGAAAATTCTGTTACTACTCGACATGCAGTTCCAATGCATTTAATGTGTTGTGGTGTGTTCGTATCGTTTGTAGTGGCAATATTAGCAGAGATAGTGGTTAGGTTGAAATGCTGCCTGGACTAGAATGTTTTAAAATAAACACAAACTTAAATATGTCAGAAGGTTTTTGCTTTTATTTCTGAAAATTAATGTTTGCAATTTACGTAAAAAGCAAAGAGTAAACCTGGCACTGCCGTCTAAGAAGCAGGAAACTCTTTGCTGTTTGCGAATTGATATTAATGGTAATTTCTAAAAGAACTATGCGTTTTTGAAGGATAAAAACTATCCTATGTCACTTCGCACACAATTAACTAACTTCATGTCAGATTTCATTTAAACATGTTGAGTTATTAAGGTGTGGTTGATACCAGAAGTACATCCAAACATATATCCAAACTTTCTCATTTATATTGATATAGATGTGAAGTCATAATATTTTTGGACATCTTCCTTAGATTCCAATGAATGGTATCTTCTGACAACTAATTTCTGCAGCACTGAGGAACACATTATTTGAACTCAAACTCAGCTCACTGCTCCTATTGATGACGTACCCGTAGTCTACTAAAATGTGGATGAAGTACAAAGTAAACAAAAAGTTACAACAGCATGGTTCAAAGAAGATGCCCACTGAGATTACTGTCCACATTTAAATAACTACTGAGATCAGGATGGAAACGATCAACAGGAAAGAAAGGAAAGCATTACAGTGAAGTGAACACTAGCTTACCAAAAGGCACACAAGTACTAGAAATAGGGACTGTCAAGAAGTTTTTACACAATGATTGCATGGCTGAAATTTAACCATGTTACACTCAGAAAACATTTATTCTTAATCTGAGCTACTTGTATAACAAACTACACATGTAAAGAGGAGGAGGACACATCACTAGATCCTATGATGCCGAAGGGAATTAAGATACATAGGACCCTGGAGCATCATTAAGAAAAAAGGAATATTAAAGTGTATGAGTTAATCTATAACTTTTAGAGGATAACTGGTATTGCCGTACAATAGACTACAGCCTTGCAACACTGTTGGAAGTAACACAATTACATAAATATGTAAATGTAAGTACAGTAGAACTTCAATTATCCGAACTCCGATTATCCGAATCTCTTTTTTAATTAAGATAGAAACGTACTGTGAAAAAGCTTCCCCTCTTTTATAAAAACCAACCCAAAGCTTCGATGACTGCAGCATTGTTTACAGTGTGGTACGGCGAAATTTTCATCCCTGAAGTGAAAAAGCACCAAAAATCTCTTGGAGAAGAAGAAAGTAAAGTGTTTTTGGTTGTTGATAATGCACCAACTCATGCCATCGAAGAAGTTTTGGAAAGATGGAATGGCCAGTTCAAAACAACCTTTTTACCACCAAACATCACAACCTTATTGCAACCAATGAACCAGTCTGTTATCGAAGCCATGAAATGCCATTACGGAAGGCAATTTTAGGGAAACTTTGGGTGGAGGGCGAAGAGTGACCACATGCAACTTCTCACTGTAAAGCGTTTGCGCGACTAGGCTGCCTGAAAACGGATGAGTACAGTCAAATAGCTCACTTTGACTGAGATGTTAAGCAAGCTGTGACTTATTTACACTACAGTACGTACATAATGTACAGCACTTATAAGTACACTTAACATGTAAGTGTTGCCTTTTCATTTAATTAATTAAAAGCTGTTTTCCCCCCCATTTTCAACATACATCCAATAATTAATTAAAATAGACCCTTTCTCCAAAAAAAATCCAAACATCCGAATTTCTGATTATCCGACTGAGGTCTGGTCCCAACTGATTCGGATAATTGGAGTTCTACTGTACTATATAGAATGTTACAGTTGTCTAAATGATTGAGAAAGAAGCGACATAATGAATAGAATCAATTATATTAATATAATCAAAATTACATAATTCCAATACTTACTGCTATAAAGCAGACAATAAAAACTCCAGTTGCAATAGCGATTTTAAATTAGGAATAAAACTTTTTTCATTCTTCGGTTGTTCCAATATGGTTCACTGATAGGGAGATGGCTAAAGATTAAATTAGGACTGAGCATAAGAAAACTGACCATATAAGGGGATCATCCCAGTATTCATCTGCAATCATTTCAGGAAACCCTTAAAAAAATCAAAATCGGTATGACCAGACTGAGTATTGTACCTGGATCTCCCATTACCTCAGTCTGATATGTTACCACCATACTCACCTACCGATGCAACAGTGTTTTGTAAGCATGTTGTACTGTATATTTTTATTGCATGTAACACAAATATTGAGTACTACAAAAGAGCTCAAAGATGCTTGTGAGCAGTAGAAATATTTCAAGCGCTAGCTATAAATCAAACCAACGAACTATAATGGGAAAAAAATGAAATACAGAACCAAAATCACATGTGTACTTTTTTTAAATTTTCAAACAAAACCTAAGAAAGTTATTTCTCCCTAAATGTCTTGCATAGACTAACAATGTTGCAATTCTAACTTAAGAATAAACGTGAAACCAAACAATTCAGAAAAAAAAATATTGATTGCTATTTAAAGATAGTGTATCTGTAATAATGATCAGTAGAGAGAATTGAATTCTTTCACAACAAAATCAATCTAATATAGTTCAGTGAATGATTGTAACCAGCTGTGATTTGCTATCATAATCTGATATATATTTTATGAGAACAGCACTCATTGAAAATAATCCAAGGGAATTATTAAGAGTTGTCACTAAATGAATAATTGCAGGAAATGTGGCAATACTAAAAAACATTCGTTTGTCTGGGTGTAAACAGCTCGTAGGGAGGGGGGGGGGGGGATAGAGCCTATTTTCTATCTATTTTGACAAATTCTTCTGATGAACAGTTTCTTCTTCTTCTTCCATCGCTATGCCCAAATGAGGAGCATGAATTAACTAATTTAGCAGATGTATTTTTCTTCTTTTCCCAAAATCTCTTTATCTTCTCGCCGATCTCTTTTTCCTACGTTCCTTCGTCCTTGTATTCCTTCTCCCAATACACAATTTGTTGACAAGTTGCTAGTTATTGACCATGTTACCAAATCTGCATCTGTCCTGTTTAATAATTATATGCAGTTCCAATTTCCTGGAGGTCCTTTTCAATTTCAAGTAGCCAACCTTTTTTTTTTTTTTTTTTTTCACTGAAATGGCCAGGTTGAGAATGGTTTTGGTTAGTCTTTTATTCATTCCGATAATATGGCAATTGAATTTAATTCATCATTTCCTGAACGTGTAACTTTTTTCAGAATGCTGATCTAGTTCATGTCATTTCATTTTCATTCAAATTCCACTTGTACAGAATTATCCTTCCCAATGTCTTTGATCAATGATCTACCCCCAATAATCAAAGTTTCCTATGTGTATAATGTTTCTGGTTTGATTAGTGCTATAGTGTCTGAACTTTGTGTTTCGGGATGTTGGCTTTTTGTTGCATCGGTTCCAGCTGATTCTATTGGCTTTTAATACCAATTTAGGTATTCTCTCAGTTTGCTTCACGATTCAGTCCTGCAGGTTGAATAATTTCCCCTAGATATCTGAATTTAGTTATTTAATTGTCAAATCATGTTTTTATAAGTCATCCATCTTGGTAATGTGATGATCCTTCGAAATAGTGAGTTGTAGCATATGAGATTTGAAGATCTGTTTTTGCTGAAATTTCGTGGAGTTTTTGAAGGGAGTAGATCGCCTCTTCCCTGTTGTTGGAGAGAATTTCTAGATAATCTGAAACGGTCAAATACTGATGAATGAACTGACCACCAATTAAAATTGATTCCTATTTAATTCATTGTTTGACTACCTTCATTTCATTTTGAATGTGGTTTAGTTTTATTATTAATTTTATCAAAGATTATTCTTACTTATTTCATAATTATTTTTAGATTTACAGAAAAAAAAGACAATTACTGTCCCTAAGGATAATAAACTGTAACTGGAGATGAGAAGCCTAAAACTAATTTACACTAGGTATTTTATTCCATTTGTCAAGATGATGTGCCAACAGATTTTTAACTTGGAAATAATGGCTAAAAACAAACTTACCCCATCTCCTTCATGACTGATGTGTCACCACAGTCACAAGCACCGCCAGCCTGACTACGAAACATATTAAAATCATGTCCCACATGATTGCCTTTTTGGAAACATTCAGCACAAAGGGACATGCATGGGGATATCCCACACGTTCGGCATCGATAAGCTACAAAATTTGCAGTCCACACAAGCCCACATGTACTGGCATTGTCGTATCTGTGAACTGAACATCACACTTAGGTTATCAGATTTATTTTCCGAAAGGTTGTACCTCAGCTCTAACACAGTGATATCTCATTAGAACATGAAGTAGCATTCTTCAAAATAACATTTATAAATAGTTTATTCATATCTTAGCCTATATATATATATATTTTAAAAAATAAATATTAATGGTAAGTATATGAAATACAGTTTTGGATTCAATTCAGTGCTATCTCGATTTTCAAAGAGCAGCCATGAAACATAACTAACAATACTAACAGCAACAATACACTAATACTAGCAAAATCACTTTCTATGCATAAACCATCTTCAGTTTAGAAGTATCCCAAACGTAACTCTCCATGTTCCAGGAGTGTGTTTCCCAACAAGAACATAAATCACTCAATATTTTTCATAGTGTAAAAAATATTCTCCTATTTCTAGGAGGTTAACAAACACAGAATTAATGTTTAAGAAATTCAAAACACCAATCTTCCATCAATTTACTTCCTTTCCTTTCATCTGAAATATATTTGATGGTTCTCACCTCTGTACTTCAAAAAACCAAGATGATTTCATTAAAAAAAGTGGATCAGAAATCCAAAGAGATGAGACATATGGCAACGGGACTGAACTTCGAGTCTCCCCACATGATTCATCATCTACATTTTGTCTGAAATATCTAACCATCTCTTTTTGGCTGCCATTTGCAACTCCTCCTGCTCCTCTATGCTTTTCTTTAATGTAATCCTTCACCAAACTTGTTCTCCAGTGGTCTGTCTATGCAGCCAACCAATGCTCAAAATGTCTCCATACACAAAATCCTGTACATTCCATTCCCCAACTTCTATCATTGTGTACAGAATGTAGAGCCTTGTGGTGAGACTCAACCTCCCTTACCACATGTGTCATCTTTTTATTTGAATAAGGTTTCATACCAAAATATTGTAAACTGTGTTTGACACAGCCTTGGTGCTTTCATCTATCTTAAGTAATTTGTTTGCTTTCCCTAACTTTCCTTATTTTCACAGTATATCATAATTTAGAAACTAAATATCAGTGCAGAGAAATAATTACATATTAAACTAATTTAAATCCAAAATCATTTTGTAGCATTATGGTTTTTTGACATTAAGTGCATTAGAACAGGGGATTAAGAATGGGAATGAAATCAGTCAGAGTCTACAATATAGTTCAGGCATTTACCTCAAATCAGGTCAGAGAAACAGTAAAACTAAAATCGGGATAACCAAACAGATTTTTATTCTAGTTTTCTGAAATTGTAATTTACAAAATTTCTTTACACTTCTGCTTACGCTTTACGAGGTGTGTACAAAAAGAAACCGAACTAATTAAATAGCACGCCAATGGCTGCAGATAAAATTCTCTGGCTTCCGTGCACACTAGTGACATCTCTCGGCAAGAGATTGCCTCTTGTCGCACTACGGTCGCTACATTAGTTTACGAGTGACAGCCGGTTGAGTGAGGTCATGCGCAGAATGCTCGTCGGATTTGTGAGAGCGAGAATGAAGGAATTGGAGGAGCAACGCGTCTGTGTGAAATGTGATGTTAAACTTGGGAAAACTTTTACCGAGACACTTAAAATGCTTAAACAAGCATTCGGGGATGACTGCATGAGCTGAACACAGTGCTATGAATGGTTTAACCGCTTTAAGGAGGGCAGGACTTCGGTTACCGACGATCAAAAATCTGGTCGACCCTCCACATCAACAGACGACCAACATGTTGAGAGGGTTCACACTGTGATTCGTGAAAATAGCCGTTTGACTGTCCGTGAGGTTGCTGAAGAAGTTGGCATAAGTGTAGGCTCTTGCAATCACATCCTGAGAGAAAAACTTGGAATGCATCGTGTCAGTACAAATCTGGTGCCGCACTTGTTGACGGACGAGCAGAAGGAGAATCGAGCTAGGATCTCTAAGGAGTTGCTTGAAAAAGCAAATGAGGACGAAAACTTCCTCAAGATCATCATTACAGGCGAAGAAACATGGGTTTATGGGTACGATGTAGAAACGAAGAGGCAGTCTTCAGAATGGGTGGGGGAAAGGATCTCCTACCGAAGAAAGCGCGGATGAGTCTGTCGAACATCAAGGTGATGATGGTTATGTTTTTTGATTGCAAAGGAGTTGTGCACGATGAATTGGTACCACGTGGTCAAGCGGTAAACAAGGAAGTCTACCAGAAAATTCTGACACAATTGAGAGATGCTGTGCGTAGGAAAAGGTCTGAACTGTGGGAGAATCAGTCGTGGATGTTGCACCATGACAACGCACCAGCTCACGCATCGTTGTTTGTCACGAATTATCTGGCACAACATCGCACTCCCGTTGTGCCTCAGCCACCCTATTCTCCAGGCTTGGCTCTGGCAGACTTTTCTCTCTTCCCCAAACTGAAAAACACTTTGAAAAGAACATCGTTTCCAGACCATAGAAGAAATTCAAGACAATGCGACAAGAGAACTGCGCGTCATCGGAGAAATTGCATTCCAGGAGGTGTTCCAAAACTTGAAAAAACGATTGCAACGGTGTACTGATAGTGAAGGGCAGTACTTTGAAGGGGACAGTTAGTATGATGAGCAATAAAGCAATTACAGCAGAAGTTCGATTTCTTTTTGTACACACCTCGTATATGCAATGCAACTTTAAACTGTTTCACTGTTTGAGGTGTGCTGTTACACACTTATCTATTCATCTTATTCCTATCATTAACTCAACAACTGCCACCTTAAGCCTGTAAACAAGTGATAATTTAAGGGCATAGGCTTGCCCCCTTTTCCATCTACTACTCCAATTCTTCAACAAATATTTATCTATGTTTCATCACTTTTGTATTAATTGTTGATACAACTATCCTTACGGTTCTCCAGTCGTCTAGTGGCACCCAAGAGAGCTTATTTAATGCTAGATGTTTTCTATGGCAATTTATACAGACATGTTTAGTGTCTTTATAACCTCCCAATTCCTAAAGTCGAGATGTAATACAAGTATTGCACTACATCTGATACCCAAGCATGCCCTGACCAAGTATTCAAAGCCAATTTTCCTTACTTACCAGAGGCTAATATATGCAGGGCTACAGAACCCTGCACACCGCATCACCAATGTATAATACCCATATGAATTTATCCATTAACCCTTTAACTGCTGTAGACGCATTAACATGCGGGGCTTCTTCTGTGCCCAGGTGCTCCAGACGTGTTTACGCGCGGGCTTGTTCCTTCCGTCAGGTGTTCTGGACATGTATACCTGCGCCGCCTTGCCGCCCTGTCTGTGCTCTGGACGTGTTAAGTCATCCAAACGCTCGGGTCCCTGTGTGCTCTGGAAGCATTAACGCGCGAGCCACTTAGCGACCAGGCCAGGAAGCCGTATTTCCATCCCAGCTGGTTAATTACTTTCCAACGTTCGACCCTTGAGTGTCTGCAGTTGCGATCTTATTTGTGTTGCTATTCTCATTTTAGTTTATACTGAGAAAATGTATCGCCGTTGTGTTTGTAACAAAGGAAGAAATCTTTGAAATTCTTACTATAAACAACAGTGAGAATGATCTCGCTGATATGGATGACATGTGAAGACCCTTCAATAGGATCTCAAATTAATAGTCCTAAGCCTTGTACATCTGCTAGTGGAAAATGACCGTCTGTCTCCACAAGAGGTAAACATTTTCAGTATCTGAAAGTTCATATAATGAGAGCTAAATGTGTGGAAAAAGAGGATGCTTTAGTGACAGCTTTGACTGGAACAAAAGAGATTCTCGTCCTTTTGTGCATGCAGCTGCAGGACACAAATATAGACTAGGTCAAAATTCCAGCATTCCGTCATTTTTCGAAATATTTTTAACAGAAGATCTTATGAAATCTATTTTCAAATGAACCTATAGATTTTATTTATGTACCAAGACAAATACGCCTGAATCAGTTCACTTCAGATTTTCAAGGTGGAAGGATTTACTGGGAGACATTTTCGAAATATTACTCACATTAAAAATTCAAAGGAGAGCACGCCAAAAGCGTAGATGCGCTGGATGTTCGAAACAGAAAGTGCGTCCAGAAACCAGGTACAAACAGCAGAACATGCAATGTACAGTAATACTATGTGTTGTGCCACGTTTGGAGGACTTGTTACACGAAAAACATTTATTAACCATGGGTAACTACACTGTAACAATACAATACATTTATACAGTCTCTAAAACTAAGTGAAATACAAAAAATTGAAAAAATATATTTTTAACTTCGCCAGTGATGGTCTAAAGCCCAGAACCAAAAGAAGGATGGAAAATATATGCAGAATTCGTTAAAGGCATTCGATCACTTAACTTTGAAATTTTCTCCTGATGAATTACTGCGCTAACAAACAAAAATACCCAACACATTTCAATTGCTATAATATCTATTTAGCATAAGAAGTACCTGTATGTTTTTCTACACGGACATTCACTTTTAGAGGAGCTTTAAATTGAAAAAACCTTAGATGTCAGAGTAACTGCATATATTTTGAATCTGGGGTTTCAAAACGCAAAGCGAAAATGGAAGGCCTTCACACACAACCCCTCAGAAATATTCAGCACAGAGCGGTTCGGGCCGCGAGCCAAACTCAGCAGGGCAGGTATTAGCCTCACAGCGCAGGTAGACGGCTTAGAGAATAACAAAGGAGCACGTAGCGAGGGCTCTGCCAGGCAGTACCTAGCAGTTAAAGGGTTAAGTATCAAGATATATTTTATATTTTACTTCAGTAAGAAATTCCCCACCAACCATATCATTGTATGAAATAATAATTTTTCTATCTCTCTACCCACTAACACAGGAACTGCCAGACACAGAAATCATCTATTTTAATTATTCATATATATGTTTCAGTCTAGTATTCTCTTGCTTGATGATCTCTCGGACATGCGGCCAGATAAATTGAGCAGTTGTTCAACGAATTTTCGGCAGTGTAATGTTCCATCATCTTCAGGTTGCGTATGCTAACCAGCTGTGAGAAGCACAGTCTGGGACACGCCTGCCATGCAGGACCCAATGGGGCGATATTTAATAGCCTTCGGACCCATCTCATCCACTCCTGCCGTGGCACTCTGATGTCTTCAGTCTGAATGCCACCTTCGTTGCACACGATGCCTCTGCTGGGCTGTTTAGGACCAAGCATCCTATTTAATGACTCAAAGATCTTCCATGGAAAATTCTATACCTGCTATAATGTGGCTGAGGAAAATCCAACATGCAGCTAAAGACAGTTAAGCTTCTCTGTTTTGCATTGATAATCTATACTATTATAAATCTGTAAGCAAGATGCATATGTTGTAAGGTTTGAACCAGTAACACTCAAAAAATACTACAGCAATTTGAATGGAGTTTTTTAATTTTTAGAGCTAATGGTCCAGATTAAAATATGTGAAAATATCTTATGACATATTTACTGAAGTGAAGAGCAATAAATTAAATTCATTTCGAATTGAAAGAAATATGTTCAAATATCACTCTGTATTTCAGTATTCCTTTGAAGATATCTTGGCAGAAGATTACACTACGATTGTGCATAGATTCTGTCTTATGTTTTGACTTTTAGTTCTTCAGTTTAGTAGACTAATATGAACAGAATATATAAATGAAATATAATAAGACTCATAAAACAAATAGTTCATTTGGGAGTTGTCATTACTAATTCGCAGTTTACAACACCAAAGAGCCTACTACTTAATAGCCAATATTGTCGTCTTTAATGTTATGACATATTCAATGATTTGTTCTGTTTAACAATGTGAAAATTAATGCTATTGGTAAACTAATAGTTCGAGTATGAAATATAAATCTGCTTTTAAAATGTTGATTATACATCAACTATTTTCAAAGCCAGCCAGATACCAAGATTTGAATACAGTGCTCTGACAATTTATTTTTCACAATTAATTAATGAAATAGAATTGTTATTAAATAATGCTCATAAACTTAATTTTTTAATGTATATTTTCGATTGTATCTCATATCATCATAAAGTTATTATGTGCTATTGAGTTAATGACGACAGCAATATGGAACCACTGAAATTAAAAATTAACTAGGAAGCCTAAAATCTTTTGCTACATCACGCAAATTATAAAACTAAATCCATTGTATCTTTTGCTTTAACAAAGCTTGTCGGTTGTAGTTTTTGTCTAGACTGCATTTCAAACTAACCACAACCTCCACTAATAATGCCGATCAAAAATTGTAGCTACTTTCACATTCACATTAATATTTTCACTATATTGCGATCAAAATTTGACCCATTGGAACTAATGACGCCGGTGATATCGAGTCACTGAGAGCAAAGGAAATTAAAAATTTGTTTAATGATATTATGTGATACCCTGTATGATTAGCTTTAATCGAAGCAAATTTCTATTTTAAAGCTGATATAATTTACTGAAATATAATCATCTCTACGCATTAATATGGATGAGGGTGTACTGTAATGTGACGATTCTCTGCCACACTCCAGGTTCGAATTTTATTAATATTAGAATAAATCTGATAATGCTCAGACGTCAATTGTATGTATGTTTTATTCACGTGCTGTATTAAAAAGGTTTTTTTTTTACATTCAATAAGCAAAAGAACTATGAATTAAAATGAGTGGATATTGGGCATTGTGGAAGTAAAAATTGTGAGAACATAGTTATTCCAAGCAGTCCTTTGTGGGAGACTACGGTCTGTTATCTCCTCGGCATCAGTATGTCAGTGTCAGACAAAAGGCTGAATTTGCCAAAGTGTTTTTCTTAGGAACGCCACACAGGTAGTGGTTTGACCTTAACAGTAAAACCGCTCTGCCACTCCTTGTCATCGACGCAACCAATACACGGGAAAAGTCAAGCAAACCAAGACTCACGTGGACCATTTGACTTCAGATTTGAATCCCAAGGACCAATCTACATGGTTCTTACATCTAAGCACTGGAAATTTTGTGTTCCGCATGTCCCCATGAGATGCTGGAGAGTGGGGCGAGAGTCTTCCTACAAGCTTCCACACCGGGAGGAGAGTCATTCCGTTCTGGACTCTGGGTCCTGAAGCACTGTTCTGGACAATGACTCTGGACGCTGTCCTGGACTCTGTTTCTGGCTTCAGCCGAGGCTGAGGAGTACTATCTGGCAGCCAAGAGCGTTCGGTTTCCGAATATGCGGGACGGTGTCTCGCATGCCGCGAGCCATCTCTGAACCACACCGCTGTCGTCACATATATTCAACGGTAATGTATTAACTGTCAAGGCCACAAGTCGTGCACTTTATGAAAACTTATTAGTGACCCATAAGCACTCTTGAAGATAGGATATCAATGCTCAAACTTATTAATAAATACCTCCACTGAGCTAGTAGGCAATGTGCAAAGACATAATTTGTTTTGAACCACATATGTTCATTCTAATATTGTACTTCAGCGAACAATTCTAATAATACGCTTTGTACAATTTGGGCGCCCTGGTTTATATCATAAATTAAACTGAATGTGATGCTGTTATCATAAGTTTATTATAATGTAGCCTGAATATTATTTGTCCATGAGCTTTTGATATTGATTATTTAGTTTGTTTCATAATGTAGAAATACATTGTTTGTTTGCTTTGATAAATGGCTAATTGCAGCTGTGGGCGTTGCTTTGCTGTGTTGAATGTTTTGATGTTAGCTCTAACGTTAAATACGACCAAGCATGTAATTGCCAGCGACAACCAATAAATGTTCCATTGTGACAATTCACCTGCAATCCTGCTAAAATCAAAATTCTTGCAGAATAATAGTTTTAGAGCACCCTTACAATTCAACCCTTTCAATTATTAACCCATTTGGAGATGATAATTATGAATTTATACGATTCAAAATATAAATCATATCATTGTAGGGAAGGTACCCCTACAGTACTGAGAATTAACTGTCCATTTGGTCTAAATTTTGATACTAAATATTCCTAAGGCAGTAATATTTTAGGAGAATGTGCATATAAAAGGCCTCAAAATACATACCAATGAAGTAAAACAGCTTGAAATGTGGACAATTGCAAAGAAAATACTAAGCAAGAAATACATGTTATTAAGGAATGTATTCATATGTTGTTATGAAAACTTGCCAGCGATTTTACATTCGTTACTGCAGATGCTATCATTGGCACCAAACGTGTTTGCAAATGGACACCAACTTTACTGCCTACACTATAGCACAGGGCCGCAATTAGGCATAGGCTACCTAGGCTGCAGCCTAGGGGTCCGCACCACATTAAAAAAATTAAAATAAACTAATCAAACATGTGCAAAGAATGTAACCTATTTCCTGAAAGGTTTTAGCACCAAAAGTCCTGAAATGCTCATGAAAACTGAAAACATTGTTCAAGCATGTGCAGTTCAATCCTTTGAAGAATTTGTACACTGTAAAATACCCTTGTAACATAAGGATGCAGTATACTATAGTTGGGGCGTATAAATGTAGATTGAAGTCACTATTGTACCCCTACAATACGAACTAAACTTCTCTAGCTTTCATGTCCAGAAAACTAGGTAAGATAAATTAATTTTGTACACGATGTAAACAGCGAGTAGTGGTGGGGGGTCCTAATTTTAATGTTTTGTTTGAAAATAAGTGTTTGTAAAAAATTACATTCATTTATAATTGAAATAGGTGTATTTAGAATTCAATATTAATTCTATTTTTAATTCTTTTTATTTGATTTGATGTTATAAGACACTTTTAATTTCTATTAAAATTTTATTTCAACATTCAAGAATCTTGATCACTTGGTGTGGCTTGGGAAGGCTCTGATTAGTGAAGCGCTTTCTAAAAACATTTTAGACACTGTCTTCCTGTTGACATGCGTGTGTAAATATTCAATATTGTGTTTTTAATCTTTCTCTGTTCGGTGATCTTAATCATCTTTTATCATTTTTTATGTTAATAGTAGCTGACCCAGCAATGCTTCACTATTGTTAGTCTTGTGTACACATATAGATTAAACAATTGCATTTGAAAGTTTGTATTTAGTAAAAATGAGATATTTATGCAGAAATTATAATTACTTTTTCATTGAGGTGTGAAACAGGGGAGCAAGTGTGTTGCAAACTCCTTAAAAACTGTAGATTTGTGTGTTATCACAAAAACTTAAAATAATTTTTTAAATTCAAGTTAGAATTTCTTGGTCAGCATTTGTCCGATCGTAATCTGTCCATGCTGTTTAACAGGAAAAAATGTGTACTTTAATAATGTTGCTATCTACTTTGTCTAATGTCCCCTGCATCTATTCCAATCCTTTGAAGAATTTGTACACTGTAAAATACCCTTGTAACATAAGGATGCTGTATACTATAGTTGGGGCGTATAAATGTAGATTGAAGTCACTATTGTACCCCTACAATACGAACTAAACTTCTCTAGCTTTCATGTCCAGAAAACTAGGTAGATAAATTAATTTTGTACACGATGTAAACAGCGAGTAGTGGTGGGGGGGTCCTAATTTTAATGTTTTGTTTGAAAATAAGTATTTGTAAAAAATTACATTCATTTATAAATGAAATAGGTGTATTTAGAATTCAATATTAATTCTATTTTTAATTCTTTTTATTTGATTTGTTGTTATAAGAAACTTTTAATTTCTATTAAAACTTTATTTCAACATTGAATAAAAGTTAGTGTAAGGAACATTGGAAATTAAGATAGGAGGGAATGAAGGGTATAAGAGGTTGGGATTGGGAAACGAAATGTAGACAGTATTTTTCTCCTTATTTTAAAGTATATGTGTTTCATCGATATTGGATAAAAACTGTGACTATGTATAAAGAACACTGGCAAAAAATAAGGGGGGAGGTAAATGAGAAGAGGGTTTCGGTTTTTGCAATCTAAATACAGACCATATTTTTCTGTTTTATAGTTTGTGTGTGCAATATTCCATCGATATCATATAAAAACTGTGGGTATTTATATGAAATATTAACAAAAATTAGGGGGTTGACGTAAAGGGGGAGAGCAGTTGGTTGTTTAAAACCAAATATAAACAGTTATTATCTCCTTGTTCTGAAGTATACAAATGCAAAGTTCCATCAAAATCAGATAAAAACTGTGAGTTTCAATAAAGAGCACTGGTAATTAATAGGGACGGGAAAAGGGAGAGGGGTTGGGATTGGGCTTTTGCAAACTGAAAGTACAGTAATACCCTGCTTTACATGACCCCGTTATGCGCGTTTTCGCTTTAGCGCGAATTTAAAATTTCGCATTAAAATGCCTTGTATTTACGCGAATTGCTTACTTAAGAATATGTATGTACATAATGTGGTCATTGGCTTCTTTTTGGTCGAGGGAATCCCCGCTTTCTCTGACCATTCTGACTGAAAAATTGGGGATTCCCCGTACTATGACTTTGTTCTATGGGATTCCCTCGTTTATTTCGTTTGTTCCACATGTTTAACTCGGCTGGTAGTCGTGTTTTAACGTTTGGTGGAGAGACATAATTTAACACTACATTAAAAATGCCGCCTATGAAAAAAAAAGGGCATAAAAGCGTAACCTTGGAATTGAAGATGAAGGTGATAAGAAAAATGGAAAATGGAGGCAAAGCAACAATTTTTGGCCGAGATTTCCAGCGAAAGTTCAACACCTATAAGTGCAACAAAACTTTATCGTTCGAGATCTTCTATCCTTGAAAGAATGGAGAAGTTGCCAGCAGTCTTGATCGAAGATTTAAACAAGAAGAACACACCACACCAGATGTAGGGGAAGCACCTAGAAGAATTGTCCAAATGCACAGACAAGTGCTTGAAGCCATTGCTGCAATGATTGAGGAGTCTGAACTTGAAGATGTCGCGGTAGAAGATCTTGTAGCACGACGAACCTCTCAGAAATGAATATCTGATCGAGTTGCAGAATAATGCCATAAACGATGAAGAAGACCAAGTAGAATAGAGAGTTTTATCTTCAAGTGGAATAAAAAAGGCTCTTTCAAAAATTTATTCAGGTTTGGGCATATTGGAGAGCATAGATAGTGTTGATGACTGTGTGTCAAACAATTAAAAACAGCGTTGGGTGTTATGAACGTATTTTACAAGAACATAAAAAAAACGCTACCCAAAAGACTATAGATGTATTTTTCTGTAAAAAATTTGTATTTTTTTGCATTAACTTTTGACTATGTTTAGTCGTAAACCCCGTTATACACGAATTTCACTTAACGCGATTTTTTGCGGAACGTATCCCTCGTGTAAAGCAGGGGATTACTGTAAACAGTATTTTTCTGTTTGTTTTAAAGTATACATGTGAAAACTTCCTTCAAACTCGGATAGGAACTGTAGCTTTGTATAAAGAACATTGACAATAATGTAGGGATGGAAAAAGGGAGAGGGATTGGTTTTTGTAAAACTAATGTCTACAGTATTTTCTATTTTTTTTAGAAGTATATGTGTGCAAAGTTCCATCAAAATCAGATAAAAAGTGTGGGTTTTGTGTAAAAATTATGGGGGTGGGAAGGGGGAGAGGGGTTGTGTTTTTGGAAACCATATGTAGACAGCATTTTTCCGATTGTTTTGAAGCATGTGTGTGCAAATTTCCTGCAAAATCGGATAGCATTTGTGTTTTTTTTAAAAAATTATGTGGTGTAAGGGGGAAGAGGGGTGTTTTTGGGGTGTAAAAGGGGAAAGGGTTGGGTTTTTGTAAAACTAATGTCCATAGTATTTTTCTATTTTTTTAAAAGTGGGTACATAGTTCTATCGTAATAGGATAAAAAAAATGTGGGTTTTTGTAAAAATTAAGGGGTGGGAAAGGTGAGAGGGATTGGGTCTTTGTAAAACTAATGTCTACAGTATTTTTATTTAAAAAAAATAAATAAATAAATAAAAAATGTGTACATGTGCAAAGTTCCATCGAAATCAGATAAAAATTGAGGGTTTATGTAAAAATTAAGGGGTGAGAAGGGGGAGGTTTTCTTTTTTTAACAAAAAAAAAAAACATATCTAGGAAGTATTTTTCTGATTGTTTTAAAGTATATGTGTGCAAATTTCCATCAAAATAGAATAAAAGCTGTGTTTTTTTTTTAAATTATGGGGTTTAAGGGCGAAGAGGGTGTAAAAAGGGAGGGGGATTGGGTTTTGTAAAACTATTATCTATAGTATTTTTTTTATTTTTTTTTACACTATACATATGCAAAGTTCCATAAAAATCTGATAAAAAGTGTGGGTTTGTGTAAAAAATTAAGGAGGTGGGATGGGGGAGGGGTTGTGTTTTTGGTACCATATGTCGGCAGTATTTTTCTGTGTTTTAAATTATGTGTGTGCCAATTTGCAACAAAATCAGATAAAATCTGTGGGTTATTTTAAATTATGGGGTAAGGGTGAAGAGGGTGTGCTTTTGGAGTACAAAAGGGGAGAGAGATGGGTTTTTTGTAAACACTAATGTATACAGTATTTTATATTTTTTTTGAAGTATATATGTACAAAGTTCCATCGAAATCAGATAAAAACTGTGGGTTGAATAAAGATCACTGGAAATTAATAGGGGAGGGTAGAGGGTTGGATTAAGCTTTGACAAACTGAAAGTCTACAATATTTTTATATTTTTTAAAAGGTATACATGTTCAAAGTTCCATCGAAATCAGATAATAAGTGTCGGTTTGTGTAAAAATTAAGGGTGTGGGAAGGGGTAGAGGGGATGCGTTTTTTGGAAACCATACGTATGTGGTATTTTTCCTTTAGTTTTACAGTAAACATGTGCCAATTTCTGTAGAAATTGGATAAAATCTATGGGTTTTTTAATTATGGGGTGTAAGGGGAAAGGGGTTGGTTTTAGGGTGGAAAAGGGGAGAGGGATTGGGGTTTTTGTAAAACTAATGTATAATTTTTCTATTTTTTAAAAGTATATCCATGCAAAGTTCCAAAGCAATCGGATAAAAAGTGTCAGTTTGTGTAAAAAGTAAGGGGTGGAAAGTGGGAGAGTGGATGCGTTTTTGGAAACCATATGTATGCGGTAATTTTCTTTTTGTTTTACAGTATACATGTGCAAATTTCCGTAGAAATCGGATAAAATCTGTGTTTTTTTTTAAATTGTGGGATGTTATGGACAAGAGGGGGTGGTTTTTTGGAAATTTTATTTCTTAAGAACCATCTCGGAAGCGCACTCGACAACTCACCAAAGTTTCAATGCAATCAGACATACGGTTTAGACGCGAGAAACAGGACAGACAAACATACATACTCACATAGATTTTTATACATAAGATGTAGGTCTACTCTTTCATATTGTTATTAAAGCTTTTGAGTTTGTAATTCCTTGGGATTTAGCTGAGGGTGTTTGGCTGTAACAACACAACTACAATAGGCAGCACCTTATCTATTGACAATCAGTCGAAAAATTGAACGTGTGAAAATCACTTGCTAACCTCGTTCATTTCAGTCTTAGAAACAATATACAAAGCACGTTTCGAACTTTCAATTCTTCAGTGAGTTATCCTCACATATTTTTACTATCATTATATTATCCAATATTTTGCATTAAAAGGTTTTTATATCTTATATATATATAAAAATAGACATGTGTTTCCCTATATTTCACTTTTCAGCCACCACTACCTAACACAGATCACTGGTGTTTGTGTGTGGAAGTAGCATGGAGTTTCCTGTCAAGCACAAAGTTGGCTGAATGCCGATAACTGTGGGGATGTGGGAGATATGATGGTTAAAAGTAGTTGACGCAAGGCATTTTCATATTTTGACCAAAGACTTGTGTATCCTTATACTTCTCTTTCCTGCCACAACTACATAGGATAGGCCATTGATGTTTGTGTGTGGTAATAGCATCGAATCTCCCATCGTGCACTATGGTGGTTAGATGTCGGTAGCTATGGAGGTGTGGGATATACGGGGGTTGCAAGTGGTCAACCTGTGCCACTTTCATATTTCTACCAAAGACGCATGTGTCATGGTGTATCACTTTTCAGCCAAAACTATCTAGCGCAGATCGCTGGTGTTTGTGTGTGGTAATAGCACAAAGTCACCAGTCGATCACAATGTTGACCGAATTTCGGTAACTGTGGGAGATATGATGGTTGAAAGAGGCCGATCAAGGATATTTTCGTATTTCGACCAAATACATGTGTCTCCGTATATGTCACTTTGCTCCCACAACTACATAGTGTAGACCATTGGTATTTTTGTGTGGTAGTAGTATCATGTATTCTATCGTGCGCAATGGTAGTTAGATGTTGGTAGCTATGGGGGTGTGGGAGATATGGTGGTTGAAAATGCCGCACTTTCATATTTCTACCCAAGACGTATGTGTCCCGGTGAATCACTTTTCAGCCAAAACTACCTAGCACAGATCACTGGTGTTTGTGTGTGGTAATAGTCAGGCGTCTTCCATTTTGCACTATGGTGATTGGGTGTCGGTTGTTGTGGGGGTATGGTAGATATGGTGATTGAAATTGGTGGACCTGATAAAAAAAATAGGAATGTGTGTCCCTAAATTTCACTCCACAGTCAAAACAACCTAGCTCAGTCCACCGGAGATTGTGTGTGGTATTAATCTCAAGTCTCCCACCATGCACTACGGTGGTTTCATGTCAGTAGCTATCGGGTTGTAGGAGTTATGGTGGTTGAAAATTGGCTGACGGGGGGAAATTTTATATTGCGACCAAAGACATGAGAGTCCCTATATTTCACTCTTTAGCCATAAATACCATGCGCAGATCACTGATGTTTGGGTGTAGTATTAGCCTCGAGTCTCCCATCGTACCTTATGGTGGTTACATGTCGGTAGCTGTCAATAATAATTTTTAACAATCATGAACGAAGTTGTGGGCATCAGCTAGTTTAATAATAAGTAATCGATATTGTTTCTCTCTCTTCCTACAGGTTTCATGTTTCTGCCTTGCCAAACTGCGTTCACACACTCTCTTCCTTCAATCCTGCTTTTTCCTAAATATTCATCCAAACGGTTTAATCATTAAACTCCCTGTGTCTGGCTGCCATCCACAAATCCACCCACCACTTCACTCCTTTCGTTTTACCCAATCATTTAAATTCACCTAACTTGTCCTTCAACAGCTCTTGCTCAAAGCAGACTGACATTCTGCCCAGCTTTGCCTGTCTGCCCCAAACACAATTAATCAGTTACAGCAGATTCTAACGAACTGTACACAGATCCTAGCAAAACAAGCACAAAATCATCTGAGCAAGCTTTCTGCACTAGAAAAAAGTTATCTGGCTATGGGTCTACCCCTACCTCACAAACATCCCAATCATACTCAACACACTCCTACAGCTGCCCTGATTTCCAAAACCCCTTGTCTTGCCCACATTTTCAATTTCCCCCACTCAACCCCTCTACCACCCACTCCAAAAGCCTCCACCCTACCTCCTGCTAAACAACAGCAGTTTGTGGTTAATCTTTCATCTTCTCCTTAATCAGGATCTCAACTCTCTGTTCTCTTTAAGGGATTGTCATATTCCCCAACCCCGAAGTTTGACCTCGCCACTTTGGTCTGAGACTCTAGAATTCTGATGCACTCTCCAGTGGTGTTACCACTTTGTAACCCAGGATGGTAGTGACATTCGGCATGATGAGACTGAGTCCTGCCCAGAGCATTTCAAACCTCCATCCAAACTATATCCATCTCTCCTTCTTCAACACCATCCCCTCCTTATCTTCCACGAATTCCTCACTTCCAACCTGTCCTCAAAATCTTTCCTTAACTTCATTTCCCACTCCAACAACCTTAGTACTATTGAAAACCATGCCACGATAGAACTGTCTAAGAATAGGAACATCGTCATTCTCCCAGCCAACAAAGGCTCTATGGCCGTTGTCATGGACCACAGTGACTACGAGGCTGAAGTTTTGAGACAGCTCTCTGACACCACTACATACCTTCTACATCCTACACCTTTAATATACCAAAAAGTATGCGCTCTCCTTGACCTCCAAGGCACCTTACAAGGACTTTCTCCCTCCTTACCCTGCAGAACACCCGTACGCCCAGCTTGTACCTTCTTCCCAAGATCCACAAAACTAGAAATCTGGGGTGACCTATAGTTGTGGCATATGGGTCGCCTACTGAACAGATTGCAGCTCTTATGGATAAGCACCTCCAGCCTTTTGTACAGAACCTCCCTTCATTCATAAAAGACACCCCACAATTCCTCCAATGACTTTCCACAGTCCCTATTTCTCTACCACCAGACTCCTTCCTTGTCTCATTAGATGTCTCTTCCCTTTCCCCAAGACATCGTTCCTCATTTCCTTGGCAAACATAATTCTGTCTAACAACTACTTTTCCTTCAACTCTCAAATTTACCACCGGATACATGACACTGCTATGGGCACCTACATGACACCATCCAATGCAAATATTTTCCTGGGCTGTCTGGAACAACAATTCCTAAACAATCTTTCCATTAAACCTCTTGTATGGTTCAGATACATAGATGACATATTCATGATCTGGACCCTCAACTCCCTAAACAATCACTCCATCAACTGTACCTGGACATACTCCCAGTCATGTTAGCTTTTTTGATGTTGACATTTCCTTACATAATGAGCACCTGCATACCTCTGTTCATATCAAACCTACAAATCTACAGCAGTATCTTCCCTTTAATAGTTGTCATCCCTCCCACACCAAACGTTTCCTTCCGTACAGTCTGGCCATCCATGGAAGTTGCATCTGCTCCGATGAAGAATCTCTTTTCCGATACACACAAAACCTGTCTGAAGCTCTCATCTCCCACAGCTACTCCCCTGACTTAGTACACAAATTCCTCCTGCTATAGCCCTGTGCACAGCCACTTCAAGGCTGTAACCCCTTGAAACTAACCACAGCTCACCCAGTAATTATCCCGAACTACCACAGGGATCATTCCCGTGCAACAGATCCTGCTGTAAAACGTGTAGCATGCATCCTGCCACTTACTCCAACCATAAGACAGGTGAAACATTCCCCATCATTGGTCATGCTACTTGCATGATCACACACCTCTTATATCTACTCACATTCCTCCACTGCTCCAGCACATATATAGGCCTCACTACTAACCCTGTAGCTATCAGAATGAATGGCCACAGACAGACAGTATATACGAACAATGAGGCCCATCCAGTTGCAAAACATGCCAGTTCCTGCAAACTGAACAATTTGAACATCTATTCTCAGTTAGAGCAATCAGAGTTTTCCCTGACAACACAACCTCCTCTGAATTACGTAGATCGGAACTAGCCTATCAGATTACCCTGGGCACCAGACATCTTCCAGGCTTCAATCTTCAATAAATCTCTCCCACCAGACCCAGCACTTATTATTAGTACCAATTCTATTGCTTAAGTTTTTCAAAATATGATATGTATGTCACTCAGTTATTATGTTGATCTACCACTTTCAATACCTTCAGCATTATCGATCTAGTATTTATGTTCCCCCCCCCCCCTCCCCTCTCTTATACGACCATCTGTGCCGGCCATGCCATTCACCAGTGAGAACGGTTCGATCAATTGGGCTATTATATATATATTTTCGTTAATCCATAAGGAAGGTTCTTATTGAGAAAGAAAACATAAAAATTGTGAGGAAAATAGTAAAACCAACACTTTTCTTTTCCCATACAAATCAGTCAAAACAAAACAAAGGCATGTTAGGATTATCTCTGGTATGCCTTCAGGTTGATTAGACTGTATGGATTAGTCTGTGCCTGCCCAAAATAAAGTTTGAAAGAAAAAAGGGTTTGTGTGTCATCAACGAAAATAATATTACTGCCAGTCAATCAAAACAAAACAAAGGCACTTTATGATTACGTTTGGAACTGCAAAATGATTGATCTGAAGAAATGTTTTCAAAACAACTCATTGGCATTGGTAATGACAAAATCCCTGTAAACGTTTTGACTGGCTGCATTACATTTCCTGACAGTTTTTTGGTTTAATGAACGAGCTATATTACAGAGACAAAAACACAGATGTAAATTAAATAAATTTCAAAATTCAAAATGAAATTGCCGGTGAATTAGTGACATACAATCAGTTGACTGCGCAACTAACCGAGATGATGACGTCAACTATCCACCAGAACTCACTTGATTTGTCAGGATTGCTGCCACATAATCTTAAATTAAAAGTAGGTTCGGTGGTCATAATGTTGCAAAATATCAACCAATTGCGTCTTTTTAATGGCACACGGCTAGCAGTGAAAAATTACTGAACAATGTGATCGAAGCAATCATTCCGAAGGGAAAATATAAGGGAGAAAATGTGTTGATATCTCGCATCCCAATGGTACCAACTGATCTACAATTTGAATTTAAACGACTGCAATTTGCAGTGCGGCTTGCCTTTCGCTATGACCATAAATAAATCCCGGTGTTAGTCGTTGAGGGTTTTCGACGTTAATTTGAAAACCCAAGCATCTCTCATGGACAGTTGTATGTTGCCTGCTCCCGCATTGGGTAACTGTTAGCTTTATTTGTTTACGCGTCAGGTAATCCATCAAAAAATATTGTGTACCATAAAGCATTACAAGAAAAATATCATCGCATTATTACTAATGTCTCGCAGTGTACGAAATAGAAAACTTATTTTTATTTTTTGTAAGTAATCGTTGTTAATATTGAGACATTAAATAAATAAATAATGGAACACTCTGAAATACGTTTTATTTATTTATTTTCTATTGGACTATGACAGGCCAATAACTTTTGACAAAGAAGTATGTTGGGGCAGCTTATATACATGATAATACACACTGCTAAAAAATTAGCTCTGGTAAGGAGTGGTTCTGTGGGAAAGGTAAGTTCCCACCTTTTGAGTTCAAATGCTCAGAATTATGCATAAATACCATTTGTCTGTGTCCGTTTATTCTGATGGTCAGTGAATTAGTGATGTAAACTATTTATGAAGGTGGGCAACGGTTGCAGGTGAGTTGATATAATACGTGGAAGGATACTCAAGTCCTGAGATGGGGAAGCTGTCTCGGGTTACTGGGTTGGTGAAGGTGGTGGAAGCAGAGTAGATGTTGCACAATTTTCAGTGAGATCAGTTACATGGAAAATAGCCACCTTCTACTTTGGTAAGTGGTGGTTATTCTCCCATCTAGAGAGTGAGGCATAACGAAGAACAATTTTTAAAAGGCTGTTAAGCATAAACACTTCATTAAATTTTTTATATCATAAAATACATGAAAAAGCATTTTCTGCAAAAGTAAAAAAAAATCTGTTATTTTTTTTTTTGAAGATAACTCCAGTAAGATGAAGTCCGTTTAGACCCACACATTCCTCCAGCAGGACCTTGAGGTGACTCATCACATTGTGCAGCATTGCCAGTGGGATTTGAACAACTACCTGTCATATCCGCTCTTTCAGGGCTTCAATTGTTCGAGGAGGGTTATGTTGGTAAACTTTACTTTTCAGATGACCCCACAAGAAAAAGTCACATGTTGCGAGGGCCGGTGAATGAGATGGCCATGCAATATCCCCATTTCCGGAGATCACATGATTTGGAAACAAACGATTGAGAATATTTATGCTTACTCTAGCAATGTGGGAGGATGCTCATTCCTGCTGGAAAAACGTCCCATCGTTCACGTCGTCGTGTGCAAGTTGTGGAGTAAAAAAAGTTTTCCAACATGTCTGCATATCTCTGCGAAGTCACTGTTACAGCATTTTCAAGGCTATCTTCAAAAAAGTATGGCCCTATGATCCCTAATGAAAACATGACGCACCACACAGTAACTTTTGCGGAGTGCAATGGTGGCTGATGCAGTTCTCTAGGATTAACATCATTTCAAAATTGAAAGCTCTGCTTGTTCACATAACCTGAGAGATGGAAGTGACTTCATCACTCATCCACAAATGGTTTACAATGTCCTCGTCTTGATTAATCAAGTCCAAAAATTCTAAGCAGCTCATGTAATCTGTTTCCTTAAGGGCCTGAACCATTTGGATTTTGTTGGGGTGAAAATGCAAATCTTAATGTAAATCTGTTGAAATCCGAAGTGTAGCGCTGTGCCGGCAAGCTGAGCGATAAGGGCTTCTCTCAATGGCAACTCTTACACGTTCAATATTTTCAGGTGTGCGCACAGTTTTTGGTCTCCTAGTTTTATTCTTTGTTGTTGACGCCGTCTCTTCAAAGTTCTCAACCCATGTTTTAATCGCACAGGAAGACGTCACTGGCAGATTCCGATTAATGTTGAAGTGATTACGGAATGCACGACGTGCTAGCTGGTATGAACTACTGTTTTGATAAAATGATTTGACAGTGTACGCACGATGCTGTGGGGTCCAGCGCTCCATTATGACTGAATGCTATTTCGCACCCAACTTAATTGACGCTATCCCCTTCACATTCTTAGCTGGAACCCATCCAAAACCCCTTTTGTGGGCCAGATTCATTAATGACATTTTCATAATCTGGAACCATGGGGAATGCACCTACTCAGTTTCCTCAATAAACTTGAACCGTCCTCCTCACGGTTCGATATATTTGCCGCCCGCCGCCGTGTTCTCTTTGCTTTTGTCGGGACCTGAGTCGATTCCCGCTGCGCTGGTGTTTTATCGTTGCCCTGGCACAGATAAAATGGGGCGGCTCGGTGGCTCTCGGCAGTGAGTGGTGTGGCGTCGCGGAGGTCTTGTGCTCCGCGGTTCGGTGTATGGGGGCCTTGTGCTTGCGTTTCTGTTATCCTTCTAGTTGTCTCGGAACTTGTCTGCAGTTCTAAGGTTACAACGGGCTCCCCTGATTGAAACTTCCTGGCAGCTTGGCTGTGAGAGCGATCGCTATTGCTTCTGGTTCTGTGTTCATGGTCGCTCCTCCTTGGGCCGGTTGTCGGTGTTGTGGACAGTTAGTTGGACGGCGCCCGTTACCCAGTGATCCAACTGGGCACTAAGTCTACCTCCAGCTATCTGATTGTAGGCTGATTGTAGGCTTGTGTTCTATGCTTCCTGGTCCAGTTATGGACTGGCACATATGTGGTTGAATTGTGCTTGATTCAAATTACATGGAATTACTGTGTAATGTTTAATGTGAAGGGGGGCTGATGATGGTGCAAACTGTTACAAATCGGTGAATTATGGATAGTATGTTCTGGTGTTTCTTAAGCTGTTGCGCCACTATCGCCTTAACTAATAATTGTGTGCGCTTAACCACATTCTATTTTTCTTAATAATTGTATGCATGATGGTTAATATGGTTTTGGTGTATTTGTTTCATTTGTGAGCGTGATCAAGGCGCTGATCTCCCGGACTCTCCAAGCGCACTCGGTGAGCTCGCCGTGGGGGGCATTTGGACGACAGTGTGTTTACTGGGCGCGGCCTACCCAGCGTGCGGACCCGCAGGTGGAGTTATCTACTTCCACCCGGAACTTCCTACCCAGGCCCAAGTGTGGACCGTGTTATGTCTTATCCCTCAGGGAAGAAATATTTACTTATCTTGTGTGCATAGTAATTGTAAGGTTATGCTTAGAAATTTATCTGTTGTGAAGTGTTGTGAAAATGTTAAGGGACTACCCCCCCGCATTGTGATTGGGGTATTGTATCTGGTTTGAAAATAAGTGACATTAGTCTCACTTACATTGCGTTACATTTTCTGATATTGTTGAATTGTTTCTTAATAAATGAATTGTTATTATTGAATGATTGTCAAGTGAGAAACGCGTTCCCATCCGGCACCTTCCATTTCCCTGGTAAATGGTTTGGGGGCTGCCCTCCTATTAATAATACCATATCACTGGTAGCAGAGCCACAATCCCCCCCCCTCTGGGTACGCATTTCTCGCATAGTATTAACTTAATATTTTTTTTCCTTTTTCTTTTCCTTTTTCTTCTTTTCCTTTTCTGTCAATGTTACTATTCTTATTGCATTGTTACTAATTCATTTGTGTAGTTCAGGTATTACCAAGATGAGCTGCAGACACTGCCCAGGTATTCGCTATCTTCGCAAAGAACAACTGGCTTATGAGTGCCCCATACGTAATGTTCTGGAGGAGGGCACTGTGCCCCATATAGCAGCAAGACTTCGCGAGGCCCTCGCGGCGCCACTCTCGTTCGCTCCTGAAGCCTTTGGTGAGTTAGGACAATTTTTATCCAATGTTTCGGACGACATCCAGGCGCTTCGTAGTAATCTTGAATTGATGGAAACTTCGTCATTTACTGCTAATCAGGTTGCGAGAGTACAGGCTCAGTTAGTTCACCTTCGTAATAAGTTGTTCGATGTGCAAGCAGTAAAATTGAATGATGAGCAGCAACGCCTGAGGCACGACTTGTTGACATTAGTGTCAGCATTACAAAATCGCGTTTGTGAATTGGGGCTAGATAGTAATGCTAACATTCAATTAAACCAGTTGCAAAGAGACAGCCAGTTAACGGAGCAACCGGCCTCACTCAGTACAAATAGTGCGTTCGCGAAGTTGCCAAATCCGATTATGTGCTTATTTAACAATATTTCTGAGTTACAAATCAATAATTTACAGCAAATTCAGCAGGTTTTGTGGTTACTAGAACAGTTTCACGTGCATGCTGAATCCTTGGGAATTTCACATCCTGTGTTGCTATCCTTGTTATATCCCCTTACTAGGTCGACCTTGACCGAGATGCTGGCTCATACCTTGCAAACGGGGGGAACCATTCAAGATTTGAAACATGACATAATTGCGTCTAAATTGTCTCTCCGTATGAGGCTTGAGCTAGAACAGTGGTCCGCAACCGGTGTGCCGCGGCACACTGGAGTGCCGCGACAAGATGAAAGGTGTGCCGCGAAATTTTACCAGTTATAAGGAATTAATTACCAAATTTTTTATTAATTACATTTTAGTTTCATGTGCCGCGAATTGCTACGTATAGTCGTATTTTAAGAAATTAAATGTTATTTATTTATTTACTCACACTTGCTATTAGTTTTGTTTATTCATTTTTTAAATATTTTTATTCCTCACCTCTACTGCTGCGCTTTGAGTTTCTGTTATATTTACAGCATGTTCTGTGTATGTGCTTTTCCCTCAGTCTAAACTGTTGGGATTAGCAGAACTTTCCAAGCCTTATTTTATTAGGTGTTCGGTGTTGGTGCTTCTCCAACAATACTACTTTGTTCCTGTACCGTTGCACCGGCGCATTGTTAGACATCACTGTAAAAACAATCGGCACCGTATATGTGACTTCTTTGAAGTGTATAAATCCCGCTTCTTACAATTACTTCAGTTCTATCATAGCTGTGCTCTGAAGTGGTCTGAAAACTGTTAGTAGTTCGTCTTGATATTTTCTATTACAATTAGTAGACTTTTATTTCTTCAAGATGGACCAATTCCTTGAACGGAGTGTTCCGACTATGAGTGCAACTGATGAAAGCGTTGAGTCAGAAAGAAGGAAACAAAAGTTAATGCTAGCGGAAATATAGTGATAATTACTTATCCTATGGGTTTTCTTGGTGTGGTGAAAAAACGTGCCCAATCCCCGAGTGTATCGTTTGTGGTGAAAAACTCAGCAACGCTACAATGGTTCCCAGTAAATTAAAACGACGTTTGTCAACAAAACATTCTTCTCTGTCAAACAAAGATGTCAATTATTTTCGTAGGTTGTTGGAAATAAGAAAAAACAAAGAACTTTCATGACCACTACAGTACGTGTTTCGGAAAAACTACAGGAAGCTAGTTATAAGGCAGCCGAACTTATAGTAAAGGCCAAGGGCAAGAAACGACGTACAATAGGTGAAACGTTTTAACAGCCTGTTCGTAAAGAGATGGTGAGAATAGTTCTGGGTTTAGAATCTGCTAGTGAAATTTCAAAAATTCTTCTTTCTGCTGACACAATCAGTCGCCGAGTTATTGATATGTCTCGTGGTATTGAAGACATTATCAGGAAGAAAATCAACAGCAGTCAAAAGTTCTCACTTCAGATCGACGAGTCCACAGATATTAGTCGCCATGCGCAACTTCTGGCTTACATTCGCTACATCAGATGGAAACGTAATTGTAAGTAATTTCTTCTTTTGCAAAGAACTTCCAGAGCATACTACCGGTGAAGATATATTTCGTTTGACTGATGAATATTTGCGCCTTAATGAATTAACATGGAAGGATTGCTTTAGTGTTTATACAGACCGGAGCGGCTGCAATGACAGGCCCAGTGAAAGGATTTGCAGCTAAAGTAGGCGAAGTAAATCCCAACGTACGATGTAATCATTGTCTCATTCACCGCGAAGCCATTGTTGCTAAGTCTCTGCCACCTTCTCTGAAAGATGTGCTGGACGAAGTAGTAAAAGTCGTGAACTTCATAAAATCGCGGCCCCTAAAATCGAGACTATTTTCCGTTTTATGTCAAGAAATGGGTTCGAAACACACTACATTCCTGCTACATACAGAAGTACGTTGGCTGTCACGAGGAAAGGTGTTAACGCGAATATTTGAACTTAGAGAAGGTCCAGGCATTTTTGACTGTTGAAAGACACAAGTACGCGGATTTATTCGCAGATGGCGAATGGGTAGGTAAGTTGGCATATCTTTCCGACATTTTTGTACAATTGAATGAGCTGAACATCAAAATGCAAGATAGGAACGAAAATATTCTTGTTAGTATGGATAAGATTAAAGGATTTGAGAACAAGCTGGATTTGTGGTTACAGAGGATTGAAAATGGGTCGTGTGAGATGTTCCTGACTGTATGGATCACTTGATGACGGTAATAAAATGGTGATGGACTTAATTAAATAACATTTAGAAGGCTTGCAGCAGAGATTCAAAAAGTACTTTGGAGAAAGTGTTGAAGATTTCGACGGGTTCGTGATCCATTCGTTGCAAATTCGGAACATCTTCCAATAAATATTCAAGAGGAACTCGCAGATTTAAAAGCTGACAGAACTTTGAAATTATAGCTTCTCGAAGTTCCTTTAGATACGTTTTGGCTAACAGTAAGGAATGAATATCCGGCTATCTCCGACATGGCAGTTAATGCTTTTAATGTCATTTTCAACGACATATTTATGTGAATTGGGCTTCTCAACGTTGACTGAGATTACCACATCCAAAAGGGAAAGACTCAAATCCGCCGATGAAGAAATGAGGCTTGCATTGTCAACGATTTCTCGACGAATCAGCCACCTGTGTGCAGTTAAGCAGGTACAGATGTCGCATTGAAGGTAGGCTACATCTACAATTATTTACTTTAATAGTAATATAAAACTACCCTGATTATTAATTTTATGCAACCGCTGTTTGTAGCTATAATTTTTTACTTGTTTGGAGGCTTCATACGCAAAAAAAAATCGTGTTCTGAGGACCGGTTTTTTTTTATCAACTATCCGTGCGGTAAGGTGTGCCGCGAGATTTATGGATAACCTTATGGTGTGCCACGAGATAGAAAAGGTTGCGGACCACTGAGCTAGAACGACAGTATTTTTGGAAAGTTCAAGGACATCAGGAACCCCTATCGCAATATATACTACGCGTGCGTACAGCCGCACATGTCATTGGCCGAATCAGAAATCATTACGGCGATCCTTCAGGGTATGCGCCCGCAAGATAGATCACGTATGATTTTTTCAAAACAACCTGCATCCTTCCTTGAATTCCAAGAGTTACTTAATTCGGCCGAAGCAGTTACTGTTCGCCGATAGCCAACGAATTAAATATTCTGACAATTTGCAAGTTCAAAACTCTCACAGTGAAGTCCTTAGTTTCTAATCCGCGAAGATGTTACCGTTGTGGTGCACCTCCCATTTGGTGCGTAATTGTTCCCTTGCGAGAAGGCCACGTGGGAAACCATGCCCCCCACAAACCATCGAACTAAATCCTGTTATACCTCAATTCATGGTAATATAAATAGATCTTCTAGTTTACCCTTCGTTTGTGCCACCATAGGCCAGGAACCAGTGTGTGCTTTACTTGACTCTGGCAGCACTTATTCCTTAATTAATTATAATTGGTATTTGGAATATTCTCACCTCCTTAAATGTTCAGCTCCACGTTCGGTTAGCGAGAGATGTCGGGTTGCCGATGGGCTGTATGTTACCCCTCGTAGCCGTTGTACGTGGTAGTGTCTCTATTGCTAAATTCTCATGGCCAGTGGATCTTTATTTGGCCAAAGATTTAAGTACTCCCTTAGTCCTTGGATGTGATTTCATTACACGCACTGGTCTGGTATTGGATTGTTCTTCAAATTCCTTTTTCTTTAAGTTTTCTCCTCAGCAAGTTATAGCGTTCTGTTCTTGTAGAATGTCCACCTTAATTAACACCGTACGTCAGGGAGAGGATAGTTTGCAATTAGACCATTTGGATCATAAGAGGACGGAGCGAATTCGTAAAATTTTGAACCAATTTCCGGATGTTCTTTCAGACAGGTTGGGTGAAACCCACCTAATCAAATATAGTATCACCCTTACTGACGATAAACCTGTGCGTCAGGCCCCCTATAGACTCTCACCGCCTAAGATGAACATCTTAAGGCAGAAGGTACAATCTATGCTGGATCAGGGCATTATACGGCCTTCCACATCACCGTATGCCTCTCCTGCCTTTTTGGTGCCTAAAGATCAAGGTAAGGATTATCGTTTGGTAGTAGATTACCGACGCTTAAATAGTAAGGTCGTTTTGGAATCCGTACCCCTTCCTGACCTCCACAACTGTTTCACCTGGTTTGCTCAGGCTTCTTGGTTTACCGTGTTGGATTTAAATCAAGCCTATTTTCAGATACCCCTAGCCGAACAATCTAAACCCTTAACAGCCTTTAATACAGATTGGAACCTGTATGAATTTAACAGGGTACCCTTTGGCCTGGCCACTGGGGCAGCGGTTTTATCTCGTTTGTTGGATAATGTCTTATCTGATCTTAAGTTCCGTTGTGTCTATAACTATTTAGACGATGTGGTTATTTATAGTCCTACCTTCGACGAACATCTTTGCCATCTTCAAGAAGTATTGACCAGACTGCGGCAAGCTGGCTTGACTGTCAAACCAAGTAAAATTCATATTGCTCGTAATCAGATATCATTCTTAGGTCATTTGGTGTCTCCTCAGGGCATCCGTATTGACCAGGATAGGACCAAAGTATTGAGAAATTTTCCCATTCCCAAAAGTAGGAAACAAGTAGCGAGATTTATAGGTGCTGCCAATTATTTTCGGCGATTTGTTCCTAAGTTTGCTCAGCTGGCAGGTCCCCTCAACGATCTGCGTAAAAAGGGCAGACCATTCACCTGGACGCATGACCAGCAGCAAGCCTTTGAAAATATTAAATATGCTATAGCCAACCCGCCGGTTTTGGCGATTCCCGATTTTGCTAAGCAATTTGTCGTCCAGACGGACGCCTCACATTCTGGTCTAGCAGCGGTCCTCTTACAGGTTGAGGACAATGGTAGAAAGCCCATTGCCTTTGCTTCAAGAAAGTTAACTGATACCGAAACTCGTTACTCTACTTATGAGTGCGAAGCTTTAGCTGTTTTATTCGCCCTAGAGAAATTTCGCTTTTACTTGGAGCATAAACACTTCTTGTTAGAGACCGATAACCAGGCTCTCTCTTGGGTATTAGCGAAGCCCCGTAAATCTGGTAAGATAGCCCGGTGGGCGCTTCGTATTTCATCCTTCCGTTTCGATGTCCGTCATATCCGTGGCACGGAAAATCAAGTCGCCGATGCGTTGAGTCGCATCTTTGAGGATGACACTGAGTTAGAACCCATGGCCCAGGAACCGGTACAGGCTAATGCTATTCTATCGGACTACCCGCAATTATTTACCAACCTTAAGCAAGAGCAAGATCAGGATCCCCTTTGGGGTCCCATTAGGCAGAGGATTCTTAATGGTACTCCGGTGGCACGTTTTTCCTTACAGAAAGGTGTCTTGTGTCAGCGATCGAGTGGTAGTGATAACTGGCGTATTTGTTTGCCTGCAGCTCTTGTTGCTCCCGTCTTTGCCTATTACCATGATTCACCCTTGGGTGGCCACTTAGGCCTTAAGAAGACACTGGCCAAGATTAACCAAAAGTTAACTTGGCCGACCCTTCGTCGCGACATTCAACAGCTTATTCAGCGTTGTGAAGATTGTAAAAGAGGCAAGCCGCGATCAGGGCCCGAGTTTGGCATGCTCCAATCTGATAGGGAACAAGCCCCCTTTGATAAGATATATGTCGATTACGTCGGCCCCCTTCCTCGTACTAAGCAAGGCAATCGCTACGTTTTTGTAGCAGTCGACGCATTTACGCGATTTGTCTGGCTCCTTCCCACACGGACTGTGACGACTCACACTACCATTCACCAGCTGGTCAGTATATTTTCTGTCTTTGGGCCTCCCCGTGCCATTGTCACGGATAATGCTCCTGCCTTTTTGTCATCGCAATTTAAGAATTTCTGTTTTGACCACGCTGTTAAACATATAACCACTACCCCGTACTATCCTCAGGCATCATTTGCCGAAAGAGTTAACAGAAATCTTAAAGCTGCATTGGTCGTGTATCACACTAAGTCGCCTACCAAATGGGATCAAACACTCCCCTGGTTAAGCTTAGCCTTTAACACTGCGAAGCATGAAGCTACAGATGCTACCCCGGCGGCTTTGCTATTCGCTTACCCAATTAATACGCCCTTGTCCAACCTGTGGGACATTAACGATCTCATCCCTGCTAAGTTTACCCCTGAGACATTAAGGGATAATTGGGAGCGTGCACGGGCTAACATACAGATGGCGCATAAACGGCAGCAGCGCCGCTATAATAAGAACAAGAAACCCTTCACGGGCAGGGTAGGTGACGTCGTTTCCTTCGTAATACTCCGGGTCGTCAGCGAGGGAGCCATCAAGGAAAAGGCAAGATAATTCCGTATTACTTAGGGCCTTATAAGATAATAAAGATTTTGAGCCCGGTCAACTTTATTATTCATGATCCGAAAACGCGCAGAAAACTGCGCGTTCATGTAAACCAGCTCAAGTTGTAGCCTTGTCCAGCGGGGAGAGGAGGTCTTTGGTTTATGGCGGGGAGATTGAACCGTCCTCCTCACGGTTCGATATATTTGCCACCCGCCACCGTGTTCTCTTTGCTTTTGTCGGGACCTGAGTCGATTCCCGCTGCGCTGGTGTTTATATCGTTGCCCTGGCACAGATAAAGGGGCGGCTCGGTGGCTCTCGGAGCAGTGAGTGGTGTGGCGTCGCGGAGGTCTTGTGCTCCGCGGTTCGGTGTATGGGGCCTTGTGCTCGCGTTTCTGTTATCCTTCTAGTTGTCTCGGAACTTGTCTGCAGTTCTAAGGATACAACGGGCTCCCCTGATTGAAACTTCCTGGCAGCTTGGCTGTGAGAGCGAATCGCTATTGCTTCTGGTTCTGTGTTCATGGTCGCTCCTCCTTGGGCCGGTTGTCGGTGTTGTGGACAGTTAGTTGGACTGGCGCCCGTTACCCAGTGAATCCAACTGGGCACTAAGTCTACCTCCAGCTATCTGATTGTAGGCTCGTGTTCTATGCTTCCTGGTCCAGTTATGGACTGGCACATATGTGGTTGAATTGTGCTTCGATTCAAATTGCATGGAATTACTATGTAATGTTTACATGTGAAGGGGGGCTGATGATGGTGCAAACTGTTACAAATCGGTGAATGGATAGTATGTTCTGGTGTTTCTTAAGCTGTTGCGCCACTATCGCCTTAACTAATAATTGTGTGCGCTTAACCACATTCTAATTTTTCTTAATAATTGTATGCATGATGGTTAATATGGTTTTGGTGTATTTGTTTCATTTGTGAGCGTGATCAAGGCGCTGATCTCCCGGACTCTCCAAGCGCACTCGGTGAGCTCACCGTGGGGGCATTTGGACGACAGTGTGTTTACTGGGCGCGGCCTACCCGGCGGTGCGGACCCACAGGTGGAGTTATCTACTTCCACCCGGAACTTCCTACCCAGTGTGGACCGTGTTATGTCTTATCCCTCAGGGACTTGCAGAAATATTCACTTATCTTGTGTGCATAGTAATTGTAAGGTTATGCTTAGAAATTTATCTGTTGTGACGTGTTGTGAAAATGTTAAGGGACTACCCCCCCGCATTGTGATTGGGGTATTGTATCTGGTTTGAAAATAAGTGACAGTCTCACTTACATTGCGTTACATTTTTTGATATTGTTGAATTGTTTCTTAATAAATGAATTGTAATTATTGAATGATTGTCAAGTGAGAAACGCGTTCCCATCCGGCACCTTCCATTTCCCTGGTAAATGGTTTGGGGGGCTGCCCTCCTATTAATAATACCATATCAAAACTCAATACCGCCAGCACTTTGAAATTCACGTGGACTTACTCCCACACACATGCTACTTTCCTGGATGTCAACCTATCCCTCACGAATGGCTATATCAACTCATCTGTCCATATCAAACCCACCAACTTTCAACAGTACCTTTATTATGATAGCTGCCATTCTTATCAGATCAAACGCTCCCTTCCCTATAGCCTTGGCATTAAGGGAGACACATGTGTTTCAATGAATAGGCCCCCCAACAGTATTCTAGCAATATCTCCGAAGCCCTGATATCCTGCAATTACCCACCAAATTTAGTTCAGAAACAACCCATTCCAACCTATCAACAGCCTACAACCCTCTAAAACCAACCACACGCTCATTTTGATCACCTGATAATTCCCAGGTTTGGAATCCCTCAACCGCGTCCTGCCTAGTGTTGTAAAAAAACGGTTTTTTTCTGGCTTGAAAAAAAAAAAACATGAAAAAAAACTTTGAAAAAAAAAACATGTTTTTTTTCTGGAACAAGTTTTTTTTCACAACTACTAAATCTCAAATTTGTAAGGCAGTTATTGTTTAAAATGACTGTTTTAGAGTTTATTCTAAGTACTTATCTTAGTTTAAAATCTACTATATTTTTCTGGTTCAGTAGGAAAAAAAATTACGAAAATATTGGCAAAATTGACTGAAATTTTCTTTATGAACAGGGATTTCCCGAAGAGACTAGGTTGCGCGAGAAGGAATCCCCATTCCCCATTGTTTGGATTGATACTTGCTATTTGAAATAGTGCTGCCAGCCCTACAAAATTACCTACAGATCTTTTAAAAAAATTAGGAATTTAAAATTTATCCACGTTTTTTTGCCTCTTTTTATTACTTATTGGGCTTTCTTTATATTCATATACTTGTTAACTCTCAGAGTATAGTGTATAGTGGTAGGGACTCATTAAATTGTCAGTAAGGGAGCGTGCATAAACCACATAGCTCCATTTTGGCCTCCTGTGAACCCTCCCTCTTCCCTCACGTAGCCCTACGTGGCTTTTGCCTACCCCCCCCCCCCCTCCCCCGCTCACGTAGCATGTAGCTTTCTTCCGTTTTGATTCCAGAAGACATTTTTTACTGTTTTCTCTTGTCAAACTATTGTAAATTACATATGGATATAATTAACTGAGGGAAATAAATACTCACATGCTGTTGTGAGTTCAGTTCCTCATTTTAACTGTGAAAAATGTTACAAAAGGAAAGTTACGTGGCCTGGCTCGGAACCCCCCCCCCCTCTCCCCACGTAGCCCAGCGTAGCCTTCCAGCTAACCCCTCCTCCCTCTGGACCGACCCACGTAGTTTGTGCACGGTCCCTAATTATGAATCGTTTCCTTGCAACCGTTGGTGTAAACAAACGATTGAAAAGAAGTAAAGCTCCTATTTTGTTTGATAATAGAGTTTAATTCAAACTTAAAAGACTGTAATACAGAACTATCGGCACAGTCTTTATGCACAGTGTGTACTTTGATCACAATTTAAAATTGCGATCTCAAAATCTTTTGCGTACAATACAAGAACAACCAGTAAAAGAAAATTTAGCTATTTCTGACGTTATGGATCTAGAGGAGACAGAAGAGGAGACAGAAAATTCCGACACCGATCGAACTAGTGTTGGTAGTGCTGATACTAGTCAATGTGGTACTGACAGAGGATGAATAAAATTATGTTACCTATATAGGTACACTTATGAATCATTATATGAGACATTATATGATTCAGTAAGACTTAAAATACACTTGTAAAATGGAAGTTCCTTAAATAAAACTATAATTTATCAAATATATTGTTTTCTGAAAAAAAAAATTGAAAAAAAAAATTTAGAAAAAAAATTTAGAAAAAAAAACACGGGTGCTAAGTTTTTTTTCATGGTTTTTTTTTTCACAAAGCTGAAAAAAAACAGTTTTTTTTTTCAGTTGCAACACTAGTCCTGCCACAAGGTTACGACTTCCTTCGATTCTGCCCCGAGATGAGAATCCTCCTTCCAAAAATCCTCCTTCACCCATCCAGAACCTGCATTTACAGACCTCCAAACCTCAACCAACTCTTGGTCCATAAAAATGGGATTCCCCAACCTGCAAGACAGTCCCAAGGTTAGAGTCTTGCAACAGATCCCATTGCAAATTATGCAATATGCATACACCTTCCACCACCTTCGCCAAGCCCGTAACTGGGGAAAGCTTCCCCATCACAGGTCCTGCCATGTGTGTATCCTCTCACCCTATATCAACTCACCTGTAACCAGCCTCCTACATTGGTCTGACAACGAATCCATTGGCCATCAGAATGAATGACAATCGGTATTCACCCAGAACCTTGTATCTGATCATGCCACCTCTCGTGGCACCAACTATTTCAACACAAGCTTCACAGTCCGTGCCATCAGAGTCCTTTCAGACAAAAGCAGCATCTCAGAACTCAGAAGGTGGGAACTGGCTTATCAGTACCAACTGGGTCCCAGACAACCACCAGGACTAAATTTAAGACAGCACCAATCTTCCTATCCCTGTTTCACCCATCCCCCTCACCTCCTACCTATTCCCACAGAACCATCACTCACCGGAGCCTACCTTTTTGTAGTTTGTACCTTTGAAATATTCTTAGTTTTAAATTTCCTAATATTTTTATTTCACATATTTCGCAACTTTTTGCACATACATACATGTTGTAAAAGGCAATTTAGGACCATCAGCTGATGTATACCGCACTTCTGCGATGGGTTCCTATGGATAGGTTAATTATTTTCTGGTTTATGCCTTTGCCGCCACCCTCACTTCCCGCCATGTTTTTTCACCCACCATGAGTTACTGGCCTTGTTGGCTAACTCAGTTGGCTGCCAGCCTCCATCATGCAGCCTTCTGTCTACTACTGAAGAAGGGCTATAGGTTCTAAAATTTTCCTCTATGTGTGTACGTGTTATTTCCGTGTCTCAACGCTGCAGGAAACCTTTTCTATGGTAAGTGGTGGTTTTTCCCCTGGCCAAATGTTTAGTATATATATATATATATATATATATATATATATATGTATGTGTGTGTGTGTGTGTGTGTGATTTGACTATAAATTTGTAAAATTGTGACAGGTTTATGCTCTTAGCATATGATAAGGCCAGGGGTATGTCTGGTGTCTAGGGTGCGTTGATTTCCCATCTATAGAGCTCCAACAGGTCTCAAGATTGTTGGAATCATGTGATCTGGCACGTACTGTCACTCGATGGTCTAGGTTAGCAGTACAAACTTTTTGCCCATGACCATTCATCCCATAGGACAGTTGTTGAGTAGTGACACTGGTGTAAAAGGCAGTGCAGTGAAGAGAGAGAAGCTCGTAAATTAGGTGAATGGTAGTACCGATGAAATTTCCAATAATATGAAAGGATTCCCTTGTGTTATGATTACAACAGTTACTGGTGGCTGGATTTATGCTGCATATTTTGCAGCAGAGTCTACTGTGGGGAAAAGATGCATGCAGCAGTCTAGGAGTTTCAGAATGCTTGTAAACCAAGATGTTCAAATTAGGACATCTCCTAAAGCAAGTGTGGTAGGCAATGGCTAGGACTTTTGGAAAAACGCACATTTCTGGAAAGGAACTTGAAAGTAATGACGAATAATTTTCCTTCAATGGCAGAAAAGTTGAAAGTTTTATAACCATGTTACAAAAATGCGAGAAACAGAAGTGATTTGTCAGTTAGCAACATGGATTTATAAGAAATTATTCATGTGAATGTCAGGTAGTGGGCAAAATGGGCAAGGAAGGAGAAGCTGATGGTGTGGCACTGGAATTTAGAAGGCATTTGAAGGAGTTAGCTACAGAATGGGTGTGAATAAGGTTAAGACAATAGAGGTAGATCAGGATACAACTTACTGGATGGAATTTTTTTTTTTTTTTTACTCATTGCTTTATGCCTTGTCGACGGCTAAGGTCATTAGAGGTAGGATCGGAATGGGAACAAGGAACAGGAAGGAATTCGACCATGGCCTTTTTGAAGGAAGCCTCCCAGCATTTGCCTGGAATGATTTGGGGAAACCATGGAAAACCCAAATCTGGATACCTGGACGGGGATTCAAACCCGCGTCCTCCCAAATGCGAGGCCCAAAAAATTCTTAAGCAGTAGGGAACAAAAGCTCAGTATATGAAATACAACATGGTAGGTGGAGGTGAGAAACAGAATGCCACAGAGGAGTTTATTGTTCCTGTTTATTATTTCAATGAATGATTGTGTTTTTGATTTGCAATCAGAACTTCGGTTGCTTATAGATGACTGCCAAAGAATAGAATTAAATTGAGAAAATTGCGAACACATGTAGAGGGATCTAGATGGGATATACAGTGGGATGTATACATATAAAGTGAAGATACCTGTATATCCCAAATAAGAGTAAGCTTATTAAAAACACAGATATAAAAGTAACAATTTTCTACAATAACAAACTGGAGTGGCAATTGCTTGTTTAAGGGATGGAATAAAATGCCTTGGAACATCAGTCAAGGGTAAGCTATACTTGGGCGGACACGATGGTGAGGTTCCAGGGTAAGGGTTGTAATCACAGGATTTATTAGAGTATTGAGGGTGTATATAGGACCCACATTACAAGTATCAAATACTGAAGTTAAAGGATTTGCAAAAAAAGGGCAGCTAGATATATATATATATATATATATATATATATATATATATATATATTGCTGAACAAAATTCTTCATCTGGGCTATGACTTTCTTAGATCCTTTCCTGAAATGCGTCGCATTCTTCCCCACTATCCTTCCCACCACGCTCCGAGTCACCTTCAGCAGACCGCCTAATCTAAAAAACATTCTTGTACATAAATATCAACCCTCTGATGCTCCTAAACCACCATTTGGATCCTTCCCTTGTAAGAGACCCCATTGCAAAACTTGCGGTATTCATCCACCTACCACAACCCTACTACTGGTGAAATCTACTCCATAATAGGTCATGCCACTTGTACAACCACCCGTCTCATTTACCAGCTCACCTGCCTCCACTGTCCAAGTTCCTACATTGATCTGACCTCAAACTCATTATCCATCGGATTGAATGGTCACAGACAAACAGTTTACTCCCAAAACCTAGACCTCCCTGTTGCTCAACGTGCCAGTACTCACAACACTCAATAACTACTTCACAGTCAGAGCCATTAGAGTACTTCCAGACACTACCTCCCAATCTGAACTCCGCAGGTGAGAATACAACACATCCTGCAGACTAAACATCCCCCGGGACTTATTTTACATTAATTTCTTCCATCCTCACTCCTTTACACCCATCACAGTAGATATATATACTTTTCAAAAATTTTCAATTATATTTTTATTTATTTATTTGTTATTACTATTACGATTATTATTTTTTCAACCCTTTTAATCTTTCTTATACTCACGGTTAAATTATTGTTGCTCCCCCCACCACCTCCGACGGTCTATTGTGTTCTATTAGTGGCTGTGTTGAACGCAAGTCTTGCGCAAGACCAGCCACCTCTCTTAACTTGAAAGAGGGATTTTCACCCGATTTTTGTTGTTGTTGTTGTTTTGTGTTGCTGCTGCCCTCTTCCCTTCAACTTTGGTGAGTGTTGGGTGTATTTTCCCTTTCTTTTCCATGTAAATATTGCCTCACAGCATTTCTTTCCTTTCATATATTAACAATGAAATCAAGATACTAAGTAGCAGAAAGGAATCAAATTATGATAGGGAAATGAGACACCACTTACCTTTAGATGATGGATGTGGGGTACAAGACACAAACACAAAAAATAAAGATAATTTTGGGATAAACCCAGAAGAACATTGTGAGAGGTGGGCGCAGCTGGAGACTGCCTCACAGAAAGACCGCCGGTCGGGATAATGGTGGGGGTAAATTCAAACATCGGAAAAGTAGAGGGGCAGTGAATCAGAGCTAATACCCAAGTATACATACATATCCAAACTAATCTCTGGTCGGTGGGAAGGTCAAAATATAATTAGAACGAAATATGAAAAAAAAAATATAATTATATAAAATATTATACAAATACAAATTAAAAAATAATAATAAATAATTTTTATGAAGTAAACATCACTTCAGGTTAGTGGTGGTTCAATATAGGTAATTCATTCTTATGGAGAGTGGATTTGTGGTCAAACCTATATATGAAACCAGGCAGTGGTTGCATGTTAACTGGTAAATTACATGGGTGGTTTCACAAGTGGCATGTCCTATGATAGGGAAGCTTTCCCCTATGACAGGCTTAGCGAAAGTGGTGGAAGCATGGTGTATGTCACACATCTTGCATCGGGGTGTATTACATGGGAAAAAGCCTTGGGGGTGACTGTTAGGAAGAAGAAAACTGTGTTTGTGGACTAGAAGTTTGCTGAGGTTAGGAGGTCTGCTGAAACAAGTTCTAGGAGGGGCAGGGAGGATTTTAGGAAGAATGGATCTTATTTCAGGGCATGTTTGTAAGAAATCATAGCCCTGCCGGAGGATTCTGTTGATGGATTCGAGGCCTGGGTAGTACTGTGTGACCAAGACTGGATTGTGGTTGGTTTTTACAGGTTTGGGATGATTGATAGGCTGATTCAGTTGTAATGTTGCACGTGAAAGCTTCATTCAAATTCTATACATATGTTTATATATTAGCATCGCATTTCCACTTGAGTAACGGAATTTTCCACGGCGCGCACGCAAATACTTAATTTGTTACAGATGTTCATTTTGAACATCCTTTGAATATCTTATTACCGTCCCTTCCAGTTTTTACCATTCTCGCTTTTATCGGCGTGCATCTGAAATCTCAGTGTTAACTATGACCCCACATTTGAAGTCACTTTAATTATTTTTTTCACCACGTGTTTGTTGATCCTCTTACAATTCAAACCTCCTTGTAGACAACAAACTCACAAGCTCACCCTGCCTTACATGCCTTTCGTTACCATCAGTCTTTGGCCCTACTCACCTTGTTCTGCAATAATATACCATTCTGGCTAACCAACATTCTGGAAACCTCATATCCCTTCCCAAAATACTCATGTTATCATTCCCATAAGTAATAACAGTTTTATAGCATATTTTACAGCAAGCAGTTAACTCCAGCAGTATGATTGCCAGAAACATTTACAGAAGTTGTCCAAATTGCTGAAGTCCCATCTTGCACTAGGGCAGTTTCTTCCACACCAGCCAATGGTCTACCAATCAAAATCACAGCCTCCTCCGATTTCCTCAAAACCTTCCATTGCCCAGCTCCTCAACATACCTCAATCTCTCCCTTTAAAACCTTCACCTCACTCTCTGCACTCAAGCCCTACTCCCAAGCCTAACCTGTTTTTTTTTTTTTTTTTTTTTTTTTTTTTTTTTTTTTTTTTTTTTTTTTTTTTTTGTATCAGTTTAACGTCCCTTTTTAACAACGTGGTCTTGAGAGACGGGAAAGGATGGGGGCAAGGAATGGGAAGGAATTCGGCCATGGCCTTTTGAAGGAAGCATCCCGGCATTCACCTGGAGTGATTTGGGGAAACCATGGAAAACCCAAATCTGGATGCCCGGACGGGGATTCGAACCGCCGTCCTCCCGAATGCGAGGCCAGAACGCTATCCGTTACACCACCACGCTCGGTCCTAACCTGTTAGTTATAAACCTATCCTCATCACCATTATCTGAATCCCAGCTCTCTGTACTCTCCAAAGGACTCACCTTCTCACCCACCCCCACATTTGACCATGCCAAACTAGTCCGTGACTCTCTATCATTCTGCCGTACACTCCGCTGGCGGTATCACTTTGCCACTCATAGCAGTGAACAGGGATATCAGGACAACCTAGAACCAAGTCTAGAGAAATTCAAACCATCAACCACACTTGACCCTCCACCTCTTCCCCAGAACCATCCCCTCCAAATTTTTGAGGATTTCCTTTCTACCAGTTTGACTTCTCCCACTTTCCTTAAATCTTTAGCTAACACCGGTAATCTTGGCCCAGCTGAAACCCGTGCCAGAAAACAACTCTCCAGCAATTCAGATCTCATTATCCTTCCAGCTGAAAAGAGCTCAACCGCTGTAGTCATTAACAGGAATGACTATGTGGCTGAAGCTCTCCATCAGCTGTCAAACACCAACACTTACTGCCACCTATCGAAGATCCAACTCCTGCTGTCAACAACAAAAAAATACAAGAATATGTACAGTTTAGTGGACCTCTCCAAGGTCTCACCCCACAATCCATTTCGTTTCTTACTCTCCAAAATCCACGTACACCCACCCTTCATCTCTTGCCCAAAATCCATAAACCTGGCAACCCAGGACGCCCTATCATTGCAGCTTACGGATCGCCAACTGAGCGCATCTCTGCCTTGGTTGACCAGTACCTACAGCCTATAGTTAATCAGCTCTCTTCTCATATAAAGGGCACCCAACACTTTCTCTTCCGGCTTTCTACCATACCCACCCCTCTTCCTTCCAACTCAATACTCGTTAGCATTGATGTCATGTCCTCGTACACAAACATTCCACACTGGCATGGCCTCAGGGCCAAGGAACATTTTCTGGACTAGCGCCCTCTCAACAGCCTTCCTATCACATCCTTCCTCATCAAATTAGCCCACCTTATCCTTAATAACAACTACTTCTCCTTCGAAGGCAACATCTATCACCAAACCTGCGGAACTGCCATGGGCACCCGCATGGCCCACTCTTATGCTAATCTGTTCACGGGCCGTCTGGAACAGACATTTCTGGAGGAAGTCCTTCTCAAACCCCTCATTTGGCTTTGTTTCATTGATGACATATTTATGATTTGGCCGCAAGGAGAAAATGAACTGCTAAATTTCCTGAACTATCTCAATAACTTTAGCATGCTGAAATTCACTTGGTCTTACTCCCACACCCAGGCCACATTCTTGAATGTGGATTTGTCCCTATCCAATGACTATCTCAACTCTTCAGTCCACATCAAACCAACCAACCTCCAACAGTATCTCCATTTCGACAGTTGCCATCCATACCAAACGTTATCTCCCCTACAGTCTTGGCATTCGAGGTAGTCACATAAGCTCCAACCAACAGTCTGTCATGGATTATTCAAACAATATTTCAAAAGCATTAATATCTCGCAACTACCCTTCAGCTTTGGTGAACAAACAGCTTTCACGTGCAACATCACAACTGAATCAGCCTATCAATCATCCCAAACCCGCAAAAACCAACCACAATCCAGTCTTGGTCACACAGTACTATCCATCAACAGAATCCTCCGGCAGGCAGGGCTACAATTTCTTACAAACGTGCCCTGAAATGAGATCCATTCTTCCTAAAATCCTCCCTGCCCCTCCTAGAATTTGTTTCAGCAGACCTTCTAACCTCAGCAAACCTCTAGTCTACAAACACAGTCTTTCTCTTCCTAACAGTCAGCCCCAAGGCTCTTTTCCGCGTAACAGACCCCGCAGCAAGATGTGCGACATACACCATGCTTCCACCACTTTCACCAACCCTGTCACAGGGGAAAGCTTCCCTATCATAGGACACGCCACTTGTGAAACCACCCATGTAATTTACCAGTTAACATGCAACCACAGTCTGGCTTCATATATAGGTTTGACCACAAATCCACTCTCCATAAGAATGAATGGCCACCAACAGACGGTGATCACACAGAACCCAAAGCACCCAGTTGCTGTCAATGCCATAACCCACGACATGAATAATTTCAACTCTTGTTTCACAGTCCGTGCTATAAGAGTTCTCCCTAATAGCAGCAGTTTCTTTGAACTCAGAAGGTGGGTACTTGCCTACCAGTACAAAACTTGGTACAAGGCAACCATCTGGTCTCAACTTGAGATAATACCCAGTCGTTATTATTATTGCGTATGTTTAACCTTTTTTAATCCTCTTTTCCATTACCTATGTTGAACCACCACCACTAACCTAAGGTGATGTTTACTTCATAAAAATTATTATTATTTTGATTATTATTATTAAATTTGTAATATTTTACATAATTATATTTTTTTTCCTCATATTTAGTTCTAATTATATTTTGACCTTCCCACCGACCAGAGATTAGTTTGGATATGTATCTATGCTCGGGTATTAGCTCTGATTCACTGCCACTCTACTTTTCCGATGTTTGAATTTACCCCCACCATTTTCCCAACCGGCGGCAGTCTCCAGCTGCGCCCACATCTCATAATGTTCTCCCGTTGTTGAAGGGTTTATCCTGAAAATTACTTTATTATTTGTGTTTGTGTCTTTTCTGTGTGTTCGCGCCCCACATCCATCATCTAAATGTAAGTGGTGGCTCATTTCCCTATCCTAATTAGTTTCCTTTCCACTACTTAGCGTCTTGATTTCATTGTTACTATATTGTAAGGGAACCAAAATATAGACAACAGGATTCAATTTTATTTGAGAATTGGTATGTAAATTTTGTCATTGTATGTGCGAGTTATAAGTCGCTTGGAAGTGGCTGCTTGCAGCTAGAGCAGATGCGTATCATGCAACGGTCACGTGGTGACGCTCTATCGTCAGCGGTTTTGGCTTGGTACAAAACTAGCATGCGCTCTTCAGTCGGTCTTTCTTTACAGAACAGCACACAGTAATCATGTAGTCGCTTACAGTAGGTAAGGCACGCAGCAGCCTCAGTTTGGTTTCCAAGTTAGTTAGTTGCCCTCAAGTTATTTGGTTGGTCTCCAAAAGTGTTCAGTCTTTGTTATAATAATTTATAAAGTGTTCGGTTGCCTTTAAGATGGATAACATGTTGTAAAGTAGCTCAAACTGCCCCAGTGTAACTTGTTTGGTTGGTTAAGCTTCCAATTATATGTGTTGGTAGAAGTTGCCACCAGTTATAAGAATTATTCAGTCGCCGTTGCTTTTTATTGGGTATGTGGGTGTGAGAGAGAGAGCGGCTTATTTGTTGTTAATGTTTGTGAAGTAATAAGTGATTGATTGTAGGAAGCATTCGTTGGAACAAAGGAAGTAATTATGTGATAACCTTGAGCATTGAATTCTGTTTAATAATGCAAAGATGTGTCGTTTTCTCTTCAGGTCAGTTAGTTGGAATCTGACAAAATGTATGTTAGGATTTTTATATTAAATGGTTTGTAACTAATCTGCATCCTGTTTGGTCTCAATAACACTCATAGACTAAGAATACATAGTCCTTCATTCTGCTATTATGTGTGTTTCAGAATAATAATGTTAATTTAGTGTTTTTGGTAACGGAAGTTGATATCATTTCCTCGAGGTAAGCAAGTGAAAATTTATCGCAGTCTGATAATCGCTGTATAATCAAAGATTGTCTGGTGTCAGAATCTGATATAAATTGCAAGCTTTAACATCTCCTATCAAATCACCTTTCCCCCCCTCCTTTTTTGGTTGCGAGTAAACTTAAAGTTAAAGGAAAATCTTTAGTAATGTTGGATAATTAATATAATAGCAACCACTCGTGACATCCTATTACAATATATATATATATATATTACCAATGGATGCTGTTCGTTAATCAAATAGCCTGGGGTCATTGGAGGATAGAAGTTGGAGAATTCTGGGTGTACCAGCAAATACTGGACTGCAAGTCACAGGACAAATTTAGAGGAGAAGAGCTGGTGATCATAAATACTATTCCTATAAAGTTTTTTTTTTTTTTTTTTTTTTTTTTTTTTTTTTTTTTTTTTTTGTTGTCACAAGCCATTATCTTAATACTTAACCAAAATCAATGAATGATGTGTCATTTTAAAGCTTATGGTCTCCACTTAGGTCACATTATATTTTAAGAAAGGAATGTTTCGAAATTCTACCCTTAAAGGGCAAAAATGTCAATATTTCTAAAATGCTGTTTGTGTTACAAGTCGTTTATCTCCCTGGATACCTATCTGAAATCATTTGACGAACTATCAGTTTAAAGAGTAATATCTCCACTTTGGTGACATCATATATTAAGACAGGAATTTTTTGGAATTAGACCCTTGAAGGGCAAAAGTATCAATATTACTGCAACAAGTTTTTATGTCACGAGCCATTTATCTCCCTTCATATCTAACCAATATAGGTAAATGAGTTATCATTTTAAAGATTAAGGTCTCCACTGTAGTATTTTAAGAAAGGAATTTTTCTTAATTCGACCCTAAAAGGGGAAAAATGTCAATATTTCTAAAATGCATTTTTTGTGTCCTGAGCCATTTATTTTCCCGGATATCTTACCGAAATAGATAAATGAAGCAGGATTATGAAGAGCAATGTCTCAGCTTTGGTGAACTCGCATATTAAGAAAGATTTATTTTTTTTAGTTCAACCCTTAAAGGTAAAAAGTATCAATGGTTTTACAACGCATTTTTGTGTCACGAGTCATTTATATTCCTTTATATTTAACCGATATAGATAAATGAGGTATCAAATTAAAGATTAAGGCCTGTGACATGGTCATATTATATTTCGAGACAGGAATTTTTTGTAATTTGACCCTTAATGGGAAAATATGTCAATATTTCTAAATTCGGTTTTTGTGTCTCAAGTCATTTATCTCCTTGGATATCTACCCGATATCAATAAATATAGTAGGACAAGCTCGTACCCACGACTTCGTACGCGTGGATTAAGAATTTTTTTGCCATAATTAAATATAGAAAGTTATTGGTAACGAAGGATTGGTCCCTAACAATATCGTGTCGGAATAATATGACAGGAAAGCTAACACTATATCATTGTACCGTCGAAACTGTCTCTTGAAGAGAATCAATTTCCAACACATTTCTGTCACCATTCGATAAGGTCTCAAAATTTCGTGACTACAACTGTTAATCATACTGGAAAAAATATCCTGTGCCCTTCATACAGATTTTCTTATAAAATTCCATCACAACGATATAGCCATTTAGTCATCAAAACGTAACAAAAAGATAGAGACTTACTTCCTTATTTATAATAATATTACTGTAGTTCACACTCACACTCAGACTGCGAACAACACCCGAGGGATCATTATAACCTAAAAAAGTGTACACCTACAAAACTTCAAGACTACGTAAGATTTGCCTCGCATTGCACCCCTAACTTTCTAATATCTACAGTTAAACATTCAATCAGAATAACCTACGGCCCAGGCTTGACTCTTACGATGAAAAACAATTTTTAAAAATCTTAGCCTCCACGGAGATTTGAACCGGAGACCACGACGTTCGAAAGCAAGCGCTTTAACCACTGAGCTGCCAGTCCACTACACGGAAACATGGTACAGAGACATCCATATCCAACGTCTCTGTCTATCACCGTATTTCGAAGTTATGAGACAACATGTGTTATTTATACAGATAATTTTTCAACCAAATGTAGACAGTATTTTTCTCCTTGTTTCGAAGGATATGTGTGCAAAGTTTCATCGAGATCGGATGAAAACTGTGGATTTGTATGAAGAACAAAACAAACAAACATAGTTATATATAAAGATTATGAAGAGTAATGTCTCAGCTTTGGTGACGACATATATGAAGAAAGGTTTTTTTTTTTTTTTTTTTTTTTTTTTTTTTTTTTTAAATCCAACCCTTAAAGGGAAAAAGTATCAATGGTTATACAACGCATTTTTGTGTCATGAACCATTTATCTCCATTAATATATAACTGAAATCGGTAAATGAGGTATTGTTTAAAATATTAAATTATCCGCTTTGGCCACATCAGATTTTAATAAAGAAATTTCTCCAAATTCAACCCTTGAGGGGGAAAAAATCATTTCTAAAACTTTTTTTTTTTTTTTACCTCACTTGATGCCTAACCAAAATAAATAAGTGGAGTATCATTTTAAAGACCAAGGATCCCGCTTTGATCACACCATATTTTATAAAAGGAATTTTTTGGAATTAAACCCTTCAAGGGTAAAAGTATCATATTTCTACAACGTGTTTTTTTTTATTGTTACGAGCCATTTATCTCCGTCAATATCTAATCAAAATCGATATATGACATATCGTTTTAAAGATTAAGGTCTCCAATAAGGTAAAATCATAAATTAAGAAAGAATTTTTCAGAATTTGATGCTTAAAGAGGTTGCACGTATGAGACTGTCCAGAGCCAAGTCCCCAGATTGCAGTAACACATATGACAGAGATGTTGATATGCTGTGTGAATTTTGTTCAGGTTGGTTGTATTCTGTTAAGGTCAGTGACAGTTTTTTGTACACACAGTGTGTTTTAAATTTTCCTAACTGTTTTGTGATATGTTTTGATGCATACCTATTACACTAAACAAAGAATTATTTGCAACAAAAGTGTGATTCTACCTTTTATTATATTACAAGCATTCAATCTCACTAGTCATCGTATTTTATTAGTGAAATTTTCACATGGGTCCTCTAGTGATAAAATATAGGATTTGATTTCAGACATGAAAGAGTAGAGAAGTTTTCATTTGTAGGTAGACAAGTCAAAGATTGGAAAAAGTTGCTCCAGAACATGGTGTACAATATACCTGTAGAGGAATTTAAGTAAATATGTGTACAAATATGTGGTATGAAGATTGCCATGAAGGCATGAACTTAAAACAGCTCAAAACAATAGAAAAAAAAATATTGAACGGAATTTAGCAACATCATTTTGAAGGATTCATTTCAGAAAGGTTTGTGTGTAGTATAATGTTTCCATTGAATTTTCGGTGGTAAACACCACATAATACTGCTAACATCTTGAAAATTTCATACTTGAATTGTGATCCTCAATCTGTGATAATGCATGGTGTTATGAATATCAACACCCAGTGAGAGAGAAAACATTTAGAGACTGAGTCTGTTGTGATACTGCACATGGGAATTACTTCCATCCAGGAGGTATAAGAGTTTATGTATGTTAAACAGTAGAAATTCCCATCTGTCAGTGGGAATTGTCCAACAATATCCACATACACAATACTAAATCTCATCAGGTTCTTGAAATGCAGTTAACAGACTGTGTGTGCCTAGTTACTCTTTGGGCAGTGGATGAACACTTGGGCCCATTTACAATTGTCAGATTTTATATTCCCCCAAATTAACATAGCTGCCATCTCCTATTTACTAAAGATTTCACACTAGTGCGCTGTAAGTTATGAATTTGTTGCAACATCTGCATATGGAAATACTTTGGAATGTACATTGTATTTGGAGACGTCGCACCACAATAAATGCCTTGATCATAACACTCATCACTTGTATGACAATGAGTTGTTGTCTTCAGTGTTCTGAATTATTTATCCTGTAACTGCAACTGTATCACAACCCCTAGTTCTCTTCCATCCTGGACAAGACGTAAGGTACACTGTTATTTTTCCCCTACAACATGCTGAATGTTTGTAGTCGATTGAGAGATATACTGCACCTATTGCATTTGTCTTAGCGGCGCTATTTTGTTCCTCTGAAGATCTGACAACATTAACAATCTGTTATCCATCAATATCATAATATCCTTCAATAAGGTATTTGCAATGCTTTGTTAACAATTAAATGTGTAAGAGTCCTTTGTTGCACGAGATGCAAACCCTCTGATTCCCCCCCCCCCCCCCCTAGTGCCTTTACACCTTATAAACATTGAGGTCATTAGCTGCAGGAAGGACTGACAAAAGGAACAGGAAGTAATTCAACTACAGAAGGAACAATCCCAGCATTTGCTTGGCGTGATTTGGGGAAACCATGGAACACCCAAATCTGGATAGCTGGACGAGGATTTGAACTAGTGTCTTCCCAAATGCAAGGCCAGATCAATACCATTCACCCACCACACTCAGTAAACCTGAGTATCATTCAGTTTCTTGGAATAAAATGCAGCTCCCATCCATTTTTTCATTGTTGCAGTACTGGTCCTATAGCAGTTTCAGAAACATACAAGAACAAAGTAAAAAGGAAAATTTGGTTTGAAATGGTTAGAAGAGTCTCAATAGCCAAATAATGATTATATTTCTTAAACATCGATTTCACTTCCTCATTTTGTGATGTTTTTCCTTGTCTCCCGCTCCATTTAGCCCCTTTTAAGTATTTGTAGAACACTTTGTTTTTTGGCAGCATCCTTCAGAAAATGGTGATTAAAATTAATGAAGCCGATATAGATGCAGTTCATGTAATATCTCCAGCAGTCTGTAATCCAGAACTGCTTGAACATTTTCGAGCAGAGAAATTGTACTCACTGGTGTGACGAGATAGCCTAGAAATTATATTTTCTCCACACCCATGTCTAATTTTGTGATGTTTATGGGGAGACCACCGTTATTTATTTTGTCCAAAATAGTTTTAAGATGGGGTTTATTTTGTTTTAAAGTTGAGAAAGATACTAAAATGCAAATGTAAGGCCTGACCTCTGAAAACTTCAGTGATAAATTTCTGGAAGGTGGATGGAGCATCCCTCAGGCCAACACTCATGACATTATATTTGTACTGTTCAAAAGGGGTTATTATTAAGGTCTCATGATTGTCTTCAGTGATGGTAAGTTGATAATAAACCAATTTTTGAGAACATTGTCTTCCCCTTCAAAATGTGCTCAAAACTTGTCAGCACAAGATCACAATGGACCACCTTTTTACTTCCCAGATGAAATGGATTGTGCAATATGATACTGCTTGTATCGGGGCAATTATATTTTGTGGCACAACCGATTTAACCACACAAATTCATTTTCAGGATTTTCTTAGCCTTAATTGTGACCTACTCCAAACCCTCATCAGTAACCAATCATACATCCCTGATTAAATCTTAATGATGCAACTAAGGAAAATGGAAGTGGCTTCTAGGCGATATAAATAAGAAAATAAAGGGAAATTAACCCACCACATACCAAAGTGGACGGATGCGATGAGAGGGAACACTTATGCTTACGAACAACTACACAATATTTCGGCATCTGCCTTGTTCACAGAAAAACGGGCCATTAGGCTCGGAACGTGTGTACACAACGAACGTTATATAACGTTCTGAACTTGTGAACAAGGCAGATGGTGAAATATTGTGTAGTTGTTTGTCAGCGTAAGTGTTCCCTCTCATCGCATCCGTCCACTTTGATTAAATCTTAAAAGTTTCTCAAACCATAGTATCTGTAAAGTGTTGTTTGAAATGACCGCACTGGCCAGAAATTGCATTTTGTCCAATTGCTGACTTGGTTTGAAGTCCCCTAAGTCAATGACATCTTTAACTCTCTTACCTTCACTCTCCTTGATATTCAGAAACCATTCTTTTGCTATGGTATGTTTATCAGCTTGACTATTTCTGATATCATCTCAAATGTTTTCCACATATTTTAAGTAATTGAATTTAGTCTCTTCCTCCATATTAAGGATCATGCCTCTATTTGGTAAAACCAAATTTTTTGTTATTCATTCCAGAAATGTGAAACTTAGGCACAAATTTTGCTGACCTACGTAACTTGTCCTGGGATCATTGAAATGTATGAAACTATTACTTTTAGACTTTTTTTTAATCATGTTAGGGCCACCGATTATATAACAGTAATAGGACTTATCAAATGTGTTTGGAGAATATTTCATTTATTACATCCAACATTTTTTATAACTAGTAAGCAACACTTTCATACTCGCTTATTGTTTCTCAAAATGCACACTTTTTTATGTCCCTTAATTGATAAATATTAATATCACTTCACGGAAAAATCTCAAGTTCCTACACCAGCAGAACCAATAGTACCTATAGTAAACCAAGTAACTGCAAGTTTTTCATGAGCAACCAACCATATATACAGTGAAAGTTACAATAAACAGAGTGGAATAGCTACTAACAACATGACAGTCCGATAACTAGCGTAACTCAATGTATACATATAAAAAAGTGGCAATGGTAGAGAACAGAACACAGCTACAAATGAGCCAAAGATGATATTTATAATTCTATAGCATTAATTTCATTTGATGAACAGGAACTAAAATGTATGGGGTAATATCAAGATGGGGATACAGTTGTGGCCTCATGTAGTAAACTCACAGATCACGTGGTATATATGACATCATTGAGACGTATGGTCCAGGCTGCATTACAACATAAACTCAAATGATGAGTGACAAAATCATATTTTGTGTTTCGTCGTAATGCAGCCTGGACCAAAGTGAAACGTAACCATAATGCACGAAATTGCAGATATCCAATTTTCAGATCATGTGTATAGTTGTTACTGTGTTGATACGTGGAGACTGAATATGTCACAATGATGTCATATATACCACGTGGTCTGTGTGGTTACTACGCGAGGCCGCAGCAGTATCCCCATCTTGATATTACCCAATGTATGTTTCAATCATTTCCCATCCAACTACTGTATTTGTATTATTGGTTCAAGGATCATATCACCATTTCGTTAAATTCCACAGTTTGCTGAATGTTCCAGTTTTTCCTAAAACACAAAAAGCACTGGAGCTTAATTTATTACAAAGAGCATATCAGCATACCTGTGTGAAGTATTTCATTCTTTTACAGTCAGCATTTCAACTCAAAAAACTGGTTAAAATGCCATCTCTTAGTAGTTGGTCTAATAAAGCTGACACATAATTGTGTTAGGCTTATTAATAATGTCAGTATTCCACCTAAGGTGTTTGCATCCATATTATGAATATTTTTTTTTTTTTTTTTTGCTGTCGTCAGTCTTTCGACTGGTTTGATGCAATCCTCCATCCTTAATCAGGTTTAATGGAGATCGTGATTCCATTAAAACATTCAATAATAACATCATAATACTGCTATTGTCAGTCACAAGACGTATTATTTTCAAGTAATAATTCTGTTGTAATACAGCTTGGACCAACATGACACCATTAAATGTACTTCAGAAAGAAGAGTGCAAAACGTGAAGAGAACATTATAAGTAAGCAGTTAAAACAAATTTAAAAAGTCAGTACCAGTTTTGGGCAGCTGGAGAATGTCCCTTTCCACCCAAAAATTCTAGCGGAGCCTTGCATGTTTGACTACTGAAATATTATAATGCCAATTCCTTGTGAAATCCCCATATTCAGTATTCCCCATATAATCTTTAAGTCCTGCTAGTAGGCCTATAATGTATTGGAGTAGATCTTCACTCGCAATAAACTTATCACATTTAATCTCTCATAACATAGCTACAACTTTCAGATTAGCATGATTATCAATGTGTTAAAATCATCATATGAGAATGCCAATATAGTGTCAGCAGATCTGTAACATCACATGAATGACAGACTAGCATGATAATGGCAAAAAATTTCAACTGTTGAAACTAATTAAAAGTACTTTCATGTTTGTGACCATCATGGTACCTACATTTATTATAACAGACTACAAACAGAATAATCTTTTAAGAGTTAATACTGTCCAATGTCTGTTATGCTAAAGTTAAAACGCTTAAAATAACCAATGTGTTAATGAATAATTTCTGAAAAAGTTCATGTTGCTTACTAGGGCCTACTATCCAAAATAGCAATTATAATTTATCAGTTAAGGCTAAAATATAGAAATAAAGCAGCTGATAGTATCAAACCATAACATTTGCATAAAACATTATGTTGACATGTTTTTTCTCAACTGTGGCAAAACCAAAGAAAACTGTGCTGTGACAGTGCCAAATATACACTCTATCTGAAACATTACAACTGGGAATCATAACTAGGCTATAGCTTACCTATATTTGCAAATTCATCAGGACACTTCCCTCCAGCCATCAACCACTTGATCCAATCAATTGTTTCCCATTCTTCTATAGGTTTGGCAGGGTTTAGAATTATGTCCAGAAGTTCATTCAATAGTTTAGAATTTGAAGAATTGGAACAAACGGCTTGTACGTATGCTGCAGCTCCTCGTTTACCTTTTTTCATCAACACATGTGCAGCACTCGAATTGGTAGCCATTCTTTTGCTATTTGTAAATTTTCTTTCCCCAAATGAATAATTCCATGAAGCACCAGTGCGTTCGAATTATTGTAAATATTTAACACGTTGCACTCTTGCATGTAAATCACTATACGAATGGAATAATAATACGAGGGTAACCATAACAAACTAAACGGTCGATGGCATCAGCAACAAATTAACCTTTGACATCAGCAGACTAAGAAATTTTGAAGTTCAAATCGCGAAATGATATTCGTAACATCGTTGCAAGGTATTCACTATATGCATTGGACTTCTTGAAACAACAAAATAAGAATCATTCCTTACGGATATTGCACCATTTCTGATCAACAATCCTGAGCATCAAGGACTAATGAACTTCAATCATAATAGATGGCAGTACTATGCGGACAAGACAAATGAAAACAGCTGCAATAAACGCCATCTAAAAATCCAATCAAAACAGAAACAAGTGGCAGGCTACGTGAAAGAATTCAGAGATTATTAAATAGGAAAAAAACCATTCAGGAGCACCAACGTAAACAAATTTGACAACCAAACACGAATAAATATTTGATTTAACACTAATTGCATTAGCTTATGCCCTACTAGCCTCCACTAGGAGAAATTTTAACTTTCACTTCTTCCACTGCTTGAGATTTAATTTAATTGCATTGGACCACAGGGTCCGGTGGCAATTTCCCTACACCCCCATCTTCCCCCTTACCCTGCAGCCACTTACATTTGCCCTCTACAACTTTTATCTTTAAATTCTTTCAAAGTTTTCGGTAAATTATTCATCATTTCTCTTGGTAACTCATTCCAATCCCTGACACCCTTGCCTAAAAAAAAAAGAATCTTCCCACACCTTTGTGCCTGAAACGAGTGCCAACTTGTGGTCATGGTCATCTTTTCCCTTCCATGCAGGGCCGGCGCTAGGGCGGGGTAAGCGGGTCAAAAGTAGACGGGCCCGCCGGCTGATGGGGGCCCCGCACTCCCATATTCGAGCAATGGTCTGACCAAAGTTTTGTAACCCAATTCCTTTACTTCTCTCGTACATCCCCTCATCACTCTCTCCAGCAAGTGCAGAACTTTGAAACCTTTTCCTACCACCTGTCCAATGTGTCCTGTACAGTTAAGCTTGTTATGAAAAGTAATGCCAAGATATTTACATTTCAAGTCTTCAGCAAGCAATTCTTTCCCCACCTATAAGCTGACTCTTCTTTGCATTTATCTTCATCCCATGTTTACCAACCCAACTAGATATCCTGTCCAGATCACCCTGCAACTGTTTACAATCCTCTATCGTTTTGATTCTTTTATAAAGCATTATGTCATCTGCAAACAATCTAATTTCAAATAGTAAACAATCAACACAATTATTCATTAGAATAATGAATACAATGGCACCAATACTTTACCCTTTTTATTACCTCTCCAGGGCCGTAACTAGAGTTGAACTTAAGATAGGGCAGCGGTAGTTATAGGTAAAGCGGAACTATAATCTGATCTGGTAAATGGATTTTCATCGTACTTGTGAGCGTAAGTGAGTGAAGTAGTACTTAAATATCTTGACATTGTGAATCATTTTCCTCAATTGATTAAAATATTAATAAATAAATACAGCCTAAGCAATTGAATATTCATTCGTTTATTTACATTTCGAACGCGTTTCGCTTCTTAACTAAAGCATCTTCGGAGGTTTTCATTTTATGTTACCTCGATCCAGGCCCGCCGTAAGCGGGCGTGCAAGGCGTGCACCGCACGCGGGCGGCACATCAAGGGGGGGCGGCAAAACGAGTGATCGACAGTCGCCGACCCGCGATAGTTGCCACTACATTGTCGCCACGACGAAATTTACAGTGTATTATGTAGCAGGCGACCTTCCCCCCCCCCCACCCCCGGTTCGAAAATTTCCTAGATCCACCACTGGCTGTAGTTAGACAGGGGGCGGCATAATCGGGATTGCACGCGGGCGCTCTAACAGCTAGCGGCGGGCCTGCCTCGATCTATTTATCCACGATCCTCAGCAACAGTAATTTCTGTTTGCTTTTTGGATTACAGATAATTTTTTGTTTGTTATTGCACAAGTAAAAGATCAATCTTTCATACAAAATACACAGTGCAGTGTAGTTCTAGTTTACTTGTGCAATAACAAACAGAAAATGACCTGCAATCCAAAAAGCAATCATAAATCACTGTTGCTGAGAATGGTGGATAAAAAGACCAGTCTTGTATATACATATATAGACGTATGAGTTCCTATATTTTACCCTGCAGACACCACTACTTAGCGCAGGCCACTGATATTTGTGTGTTAGAGCTAGAGCTGTAAAAGTAACGAGAAATTCTGTACCCGTATATATTCGTTACCAAACCAATCAGTATCCGTTACTTTCGTACTGTTACTCGTTACCTTTGATACAATCGAACACCAGCATCGAGTCGCGTCGCGTAAGGGATAACTTCGTTTCTATCATATCGTTTCGTTAGGGAGCGTCCATAAACTACGTTTTTTTTGTTTTTTTTTAAACTACGTTGCTCTGTCTAAAAAAAGGGGTGAAGGGTTTGGCTGAAAAGCTACTATTAGTCCGAGAGCTGTTACAAATTTAGGGTAGGTATTTAAGACACCGTGAACATTTGTATAACACTTCCTTTGTAATTTCTGAGTTCAAAATCGAATACCTGGCTAAAGAGTATTGGAGCATAGTCCACCTTTGAATTTTTAACTTTGCAAATTTTATTTATAGAAAATGTCCTTGAGGCATTTTGAAATTTTAATACTTTCAAATTCGGTATGTAATAAAATTAAAAATATATAAACCAGATTACTTAATCGGGCTTAAAATTTTGCCAGGCCGTTTCAAAATTGTATTTTTTAAATTTCGCAAAATGTATTTGCGGCACGCTGAGATTTACACAGGATAATATTTACATCTAGAAATAAATAATTCTGAAAATGCAGCCGATCTGGGTGAGACTTTACACCTGCCAGGTGATCGGAAATGTTATATTATAGCGCGAGTGAATTGTATGTTGGCGGCGGCTGATTAGAAACGTGTTGCGGTGCAATTGGCTCTCGAAAGACCACGTTACTCATAACAGGCACAGGCTACCAGGTCACAAGTTTTTTCAAATCTAGTGCAACTTTAGGTCAGTTAATAGAGGATATAGGTTCACTTTGTAGGGGTTTCACTAAGGTGGATGAGGTACGGGGAATAGTATCGATAGAAATTCTAATTATTGTATAGAGGGCTACTCTATACTATATACTGTGTTGAAGGAAGCACAGCACACTAGGGTGGAGCTCATGCACGTCCTAAGTCGCCATGACCAGCCGCAATTGAACCACCCTGTGAGGCGGGTAAATGTGGCAACGGAGGTGCTGATTGGGAACAGCAATAGTTCTGTCATGAGGGTTGTGCCTGTGGAGACCATTGGTAGGTGTGGTTTCACTAGGCATGGCCTACACCTAAATAGGAGGGGCGAGGGAATATTTTCTGAGTTGTTGGCTAGGGCTGTGAGGGAGCCCACTTCCAATGGTGACTGGGTCGGGACTGCGCCTTTTTTAAAGTAAGGGCTGCTGGTGAGGGCATAAAAATAGGTAATCATAGGGATACTGAGTGTGGATCCATAGTTAGAAAAATCACTAATACTAAAAAAATAGAAGAAGCTTTTGAAACAATAACAAAGGGCGGAAGATTTGGGAAGGCAAATGTTAGTGCTGAAAATATCACAAAGCCAGTGATAAGAGTGTTAGTGGTAAACTGTAGAAGTATAATGAACAAAGTAATGGAGTTTGCATACCTAATAGAGATACATGAACCTCAAGTAGTTATAGGAGTGGAGTCCTGGTTAAAACAAGGAGTACTAGACAATTAGGTTTTTCCCGGTGGTTATAGAGTGGCAGAGATGGGGAAGCAATGGGGGGAGAGGTATTCAAACTAGTTAGCGAAGACTACTACAGTTCACTGGTGTTCAGAGATCATGACCATGTGTTACTTGGGGTAGACTTCTGGGAAATAAAAAAGAAAATATAGGGTGCTGGCTACTTACTATAGTGGTAAAATAAATGATAAAGATGAGACTCTTGGGGAGAAACTAAATTCATATTCAGTGTTCAGAATTGAGCATAGAATGGTTATTATTGGTGAGTATTTGAATTTACCAGATGTCAACTGGCTAGGAAATAAGATTAATAATACAAAGAATCAGAGATTTGCAATTCCTTAGTAAAGGAAGGAGGCTTTACGCAGGTGGTAGAGCAAAAACAAGGGGCCAAACATGTTGGATATTTTCCTAATAAAGCCGGATGATAACATAATCGGGTGTCAAGTAACTGAAGGAATAAGTGATCAGAAAGCAGTTCTGATAGATATAAGGGGATTCAGTAAACCAGTAGCCAGAATTGAAGGGGGAAATTGATAAAATTATAAAAAGTCACAAATCTTGAATCTGAAAAGATTTTCAGGGTTAATATTATTAAATGGAAGAATGGCACATGTTCAGTGGAGACAAAGTGGGAAGAGTTCAAGAGATAATAAAAATAGGTGAAGAAATGTCTATTCCAAAACAGAAAATAAAGAAAAGTACAGAACCTTCATACTATAACAGGAAGGTGAAGGGGTTAAAGAGATTGGCGAGATGAGAACATAACAGAGTTAAGAAACAGCAAGGCAGTAGGGAAGTCATGAACCACAAATAACCAAGAAATTAATTATGTCAAAGAAATTGGATAAGGATGAGTTTATGAAGAATATTATTAGTGCAGGGGTACCTCTGACTTATGTATCTAGAAATTTCTATAGCTATATGTGGAAACTGAGGGAAAGAGACGGTATTAAGACAATTATAGATAAGGATGGAGACGAAGTAACTCAGGATTCGAAAAAGGCAGAGTTAGATTGTTTGCAGATGACATAATGTTGTATAAAAGGATTAAAACAATAGAAGACTGTAAACAGCTGCAGGATGATCTAGAAAGGATAACTAACTGGGTGAGTAAACATGGGATGAAGATAAATACAAAGAAGAGTCAACTTATTAGATACACAGATAAAAAGTTGAAGGTTGATTATGGTTATAAAATGGCGAAGAAGCTACTTATTGAAGACTCAAAATGTAAATACCTTGGCATAATATTTGATAGCAATCATAACTGTACAGGACATATTGGACAGGTAGTAGGGAAAGGGTTCAAAATCCTTCACCTGTTGGAAACAGTGATGAGCGGATGCACTAGAGAAGGAATTGGGGTAAAAAACTTTGGTCAAACCACTGCTGGACTATGGTGGTATAGTTTGGGATCCACATTTAGGGTATCAAATACAGGGGGTGCAGCGGAGGGCTGCCAGATTTATCTTTGGAAATTACCACAGAACACAATTAGTAATTAATTTGATAAAAGAGCTGGAGTGGGATTCATTATAGAATAGAAGGAGGGTGAAGAGAATCGTGGGAATGTACAAAGCCTATATGGAAAGATATTGGTGGGAAAATTAAGAGAGGTGCTTGGAAGGGTAAGGTTGACCATGACCACAATCTGACACTTGATTTCAGGCATAAAGGTGTTTCAAAATTTTCTTTCGTAGGAAAGGGTGTGAGGGACTGGAATAAATTGCCAAGAGAATTAATAAATAATTTACTGGAAACACTGAAGAATTTTAAGTAAAAATTAGTAGAGGGCAAAAGTAGGTTTGAAGAGGAAAGGAGAAAGGGGGTGTGTAGGGAGATTGCCACCGGAGCGGGCGCTCCATCGCAGTTTTATCAGTTATTATTATTATCTATACTACAAATGCGAGTAACCAGGCCCGCCGTAAGCGGGCGTGCAAGGCGTGCACCGCACGCGGGCGGCACATCAAGGGGGGTGGCAAAACGAGTGATTGACAGTCGCCGCCCCGCGATAGTTGCCACTCTATTGTCGCCACGACGAAATTTGCAGTGTATTATGTAGCAGGTGACCATTTTTTTGCCCAACAGCTGCTTCGGGCGGTCGGTCGGCGACACTCGGGATGGCAACAATGGGGGCGGCAAATAATGTTCGAAGGGGCGGCAATCTCTCACAATTTTTTTACCCGGTTCGGAAATTTCCTAGATCCACCACTGGCTGTAGTTAGACAGGGGGCAGCATAATCGGGATTCCACGCGGGCGCTCTAACAGCTAGCAGCGTGCATGCGAGTACCTAAACATGCGAGTAAGGAAATGAATGTTTGAGATAACGGTTCGGTACTTCCAGTCAGGCGAGGAACCCGTTAGTCAGTAACGAATACATTCTGTTTGCTACATCTCTAAGTAGAGTACCGAATCGTTACTTGCATGTTTCGTAACCTCGCATTTTTCCTATAGATGTCAGTTTTATTCGATAAACGAACGAACATGACGTATCATGCGTCATGCGGGAGCTGGAACGGTTCGCCCAGCGATTGAATGAGCAGATGTTTGTTTTGAAATCAGTTGATTTAAGTGTGCAGCCATTGTGGTATTAGGTACATGGCCGACTAATGATAAAGATCTTTAGTGGGCAGTGTATTGGGTATTATTCTGAAGTATATGCAGTAATTCGCTATATCATTAAAAACGCGAACGACTTTATTCAGATCAACTGCCATCATTCTTTTCATTCCAAAAACTAGAAATACAATGCCTGTCATTCTTATGTGGACCACTGACAGCCTCTGAGGCCTATTGATATGGGGTTTGGACCATGGAGGAAGGAATTATATGGAGGAGAAGTGACGTTAAATTGGTGAAGCAAGCACTAAACTCTCCCGCATGGTGGCAGCACCGGCAGCGACCATATGGCGCTTCCCAACAATTAAGGTGTTCACATTGTGGTAGATGCAGTGATTATTTCATTTAGTATTGTGTATAAGTGTTTAAAAATGCCAGCTTGTGTTGCGTACGGTTGCACAAATAGGCCAGACAGGAAAGAACCTGGAATATCATTTCATAAGTAAGTTGAATTGTAATTATCGTTGTTGAAGTGAGCGGTAGACACCGCAAATTTTGCAGCACGTCTATAAATATTTAGTCATAGCTCTCAATGGAATGACTTTGTTCTCAAATTTTTCTTGGTGTAGTGTAGAAAATCAGCAAACTTGCTATTTTGCACATAATAGACTAGCATTATTTTTTAGCGCGTGTTTAAAATGAGATTTAAAGGGGCGTGTTTTACTTCGCGATTCAGTGAATTTACTATTACGATTTCTTTCGTCACGTTGCTGATTATACTGACAATGGATGATGAAATTAACTGTTATGTGAGAAGCTGTGAGTTTTATTAATTTTTTAAATAGCTATTTCAGGCCATTGACTTAGGTTATTTTTAAAGCTTCATATAAGACTTGTTTCTGTTTGTAAATACGTCTATACCTATTTTTACCGATTTTGAAATCTTTCTCATCTATTTATGTCGAAACAGGTTCATGCAGAAATAAAAATGGGCTTCATAAATAAAGAAGTTATTGGCCTTTGAACAAAATCAATTTGGGGAATGTGTTTCTAATTTAGTCTCCTTTTTTTTGTACAACATTCTCCCCCCCCCCCCCCCGTATCTAAATCTAACTGAGAGATAATTTTTTTACAATTGTCCTAATAAGTAGGGCTGTGAAATTAGACAACACATCTTGATCAAGAGAATGTTCATTAAGGTGACTGAATAAACATTTTATTTCTGGTACCAGCCTACAAAATGTCTGGGTTGCTCAACCCTAGAGTGGGTCCTCTTACTTTTTTTCTGGTCTAGGACACATTTCAGACTAACCACAAGTGGTAGTAATAAAACTGAAATATCCATTCTGCATGTCAACCATGTAATCATTGTGGCTTTGACAGAATTAATTTTTGGTCCAGCCTGCATCCAAACCTAAACCCCTCAATTTGGATGTTGTATATCCCCCGAACTAAGCAAGATATCGAAAACATTTATTCCTTATTATCGAGTTTTTTCGTCGTGTTACATAAGAATCCATCATTAAATTTGACTTTTGCGAAATTTTTCTTCTGCATTTCAACTCAAGACACCTCACTTTTGAGACAGTATATCTCGAGAACTAGGTGAAATATCGAAAAAATTTACTCTTTATTTTTTATTTGTCTCGTCTTTTTAAATAATAATTCATCATAAAATTTGACTTTGAATAATTTTTTTCTCCTGAATTTCAACCAAAACCATTTCACATTTGAGACAGAATATCTCGAAAACTAAGCAGGATATCAAAAAATTTTATTCTTCATTTTTTATTTGTCTCATCGAGTTACATAATAATCCATCACCAGATTGCGGCGTCACGTTTATCCTAGAGTCCCCTTGAGGTGTTTGTTCATATTCCCCGTGTTTGTTGGGAAGCGGTCAAGCGCCCACCACTCCGGCCATGCCCCCCCACTCCTCTGCCGGCCTGCTTCACTCCCATGCGTGGTAAAGGTCTCTTGCGTCGTCTCCATATTATTCCTTCCTCCATGGGTTTGACCAGTAAGTTTCAGCGCGATAGTAGTTTCCTGAACTGATTCTTGGAACGCTAGCGTCCGACATCGGTCTCCAAGAAGTTATACTTTCTACCACTAGGTGAAAGTAGTTTCTTCTTTCCGTTGCCGCAAATTACCGCCATATTAACTTGCTGCCAGCAGTGAAAAAAGTGTTTGACCGTTTCCTGCTCAGGCCCCTAAACCATAATATCGAACTGTCCGCCATTCTTCTCTACCACCAACTAGGGTTCCATCGTGGCCACTCGATCATCCCAAAACTGACGAGAGTTACAAAAGTTGCTACCCATGCGTTCCACTTCGAGGAATATTGCGGCCTGGTGCTTCTAGACAAATAACGGGCCTTTGATTCTGACTCTCAACTGGAGCTTCTGATAAAACTATATAACCAGGGGTTCCCACGTTATTTAATCAAGCTGCTATCGTCATATCTTGAGAGGGGGGATTTTCTGCGTACAAGTTTGCGTAGAACGTTCATCTCGACGACTAATCATGGCAGGAGCATCTCCAGGCTAGGTGTTAGGACCGACCTTATATTCACTCTACAGTGCTGACGTGCCAGCTAAACCAACGGTCCAAAGTGCCATATATGCTAATGATGCAGCGTTCTTTACCTGCAGCCACAGCAGGAAGTCCTGAAAAAGACAGTAGCTTGGGCAAGGCGGTGGTGGATTGAAATCAACCCTGCCAAAACTCAATCAATTATACTCACCAGAAGACCGGTATATCATCAGCAAACTCTGCCTAACCTTCAGCTCCATTTAAACGGGAAAAACATTGGGCCAGGACAGTCCACTACATCGGTGTGACACTCGACAGAAGACTAACTTGGTGTGCACAAATAGAAGATATTCAGAAAAGAGCTGGTGCCAGACTACAAACCCTGTACCCAATATTAAACGGGGACAGCAATCTCGCAGCATGTACAGGTGTGCGACTTTACTGATCACTGGTCAGGCCGATACTCGAACCGCTTGTCTGGTGTGGGCATAAGCGACCGCGACACATCGCAGCCTGCAAACAGATCAAAATAGAACCCCGTAGAAAGCCCTACACATTGGTAGCAAGTTTCCTACCACTCTCCTTCATGAAGCTGCAGATCTAACAACGTTGAAAGAACGGTTCCGCGAACAACATGGAAATAGAACGAATGGATGGCACATTAATCAAAGAACCACATGAGGTGTTGAGTAGATGGCAAGAATATATAGAATAATTGTATAAGGAGGATCAAATACCAAGAGAAACTGAAAAGGAGGCACAGGTAACAGAGGATGTAATGAGGTATGACATCCTGGAGGCAGAGGTAGAATAGGCTCTGAAGGAGATTAAGAATCGGAAGGCATGTGGAATCGATAATTTGCCAACAGAAGTGTTGAAGAGTTTAGGAAAAACAGGAAGGAGGGAAATAGTCTACCTTTCTAATGAGATATATGACAAAGGGGAATAGGCAAATGACGTTCTCGCAATGGTAGTGATACCAATTCAGAAAAAGAACACAAATAAATGTTAAGAGCATAGGATTATCAGTATAATTTAACAAGTAAAGTGTTTTTGAGAGTACTGAACAAAAGGTTATATGGAAAGTTAGATAGGTGGACTGGAGAAGAACAGTTTGGATTTAGGAAAGGAACAAGGGATGTTATGGGCCTGTTAAAAATAACAGGGGAAATATATATTGAGAAAGGAATAGATATTAAGCCGTCTTTATTGACTTGGAAAAAGCTTTTGACAGGGTACAACGGAAAAAGCTAATGGATATCTTGAAGAGGAAAGGAGTAGTTAGGAAGGAGAGATGATTGGTACAGAACCTATATTTACAACAGAAAATAAAAACAAAAATTGGAAATGAGATGTCGCGAGAAAGCAGAGGCGTAAGAAAAGATAGTTGCCTTTCCTCATTATTATTCAATTTATATCTTCAAGAAATTATTGGAAAATGCTTAAATGGAAAAAGAGGAGTGAGTATTGGTGGCAAGAGAATAGAGTGCATATGATTTGCTGATGATGCGGTCTTGTTGTCAGAAAGCGAACAAACTCTATACAGAATGCTGGAAGATCTAGATGAAGTTTGTGAAGAGTTTGGAATGTAAATCAATACAACAAAAACTAACAGTATGGCAAAGGAAGAAAACTTAATAAATATTAAGATACGGAAAGCTGATGCCAGCCAAGTAAGGTTAGCCAAATATCTTGGAAGTATGATCACTGAAGACTTGAGATACCACCAAGGGGTAAAAACTCGCATTGCTGTAGCGAATGAAGCGTTTAATAGGAAGAGGCGACTATTAACTGTAAAAGTAAACAAAGCGCCCAGTAAATGTTTTGTATGGAGTGTGGCTCTTTATGGGGCAGAGACGTGAACACAGAGGCGAGAAGATGAAAAAAAGTTAGAAACTTTTGAGATGTGGATGGGGAGGAGAATGGAGGCGATAAGCTGGATGGATAAAGTAATTGATGTTGAAGTGCTGGATAATTTTGGTGAAAGGAGAAAACTACTCCAAATCATAAAAGAGGAACTGGATGTGACACTTGCAGTGAGGGAGTGCTTGCTAAAAGACGCCTTGGAAGGGCTAGTTTGTGGAAGGAGAGCGAGGGGTAGAAGGAGGTGCAAAATTACAGACAACATCAGAGAAAACGGCAAATACATGGACATGAAGAGAAGAGTCGAAAACAGAAGAGCATGGAGAGCATTCATGTGAAAGTCTGCCTTAGAGCAGACACTGATAATGAAAATGATGATGTGTACCGTTTCCGGACCGAGCAGCTAAGTATTAAAAAACCATAAACCGTTTGTTGTTCAATCAAAACGTATAGTAGAACATATGTACTGCCCTTTTTTTACTGCAGTTTATGAAGTTACTAAAATACACGAACCCGATATAACATTGTTCGTAATTACATTTGAGTGACGACATTCTAGATTAAAATGCTATAAATGTTATGTTTCTTTTTCCTCTTGTAATACTTAAAATAGGAAGCAATTTCTTTTTAATCCAATAAATTATTGCTGTTTGGAAATGCATATATAAGCTTTTAGTTAAATTGGTGTCCTGTTCTCGAGTATGATAAAATATAGCGGTTGGCGCTTTCCGTTGAAATTTTATATTTGTTCTTATTGTGATTGTTAATTGGAATTGAGATACATAACATTTTTTATGTATGGTTCGTGTGAAAAGTCGGAAAAGTAGTTTGTAATTTTATTTATCGAGGTGTATTTGATGCAATTGCTATAATAATGATAAACCAGGCAGCATTATTATAATCGAGGCGCTGCAATTTGATGATGAGTTCTCATCGACTCGACGATAAAAATCGAAAGGGAAGAATAAAAGTTTTTGATATGTCTTTTACTTCCGAGATATCAAAAATTAATCTTATCTGTAGTTCACTGTGCTTTTTATGACATTTTCTTCTGTCCCAGGCCGCATTTCAACCTAACCACCTTTTGCGATAGTATATCTCCGGAAGTACAAGGGTTATCAAAATTTTTATTCGTTACGTTACTCGTCTAGTTACATAAAAATCCATTACCAAATTGCGGCACCACTGTTATCGTAGACTCCCCGGTAACCAAATTACTTATTTTTTTACAAACCAGCTTTCACATTTCGTATTTTTCTGTGGTTGCTTGCGTTTTCCTCACCTCCTACTATTGCCTTTTACGAATTTAATTTTAAATCCTTTGCATTTGTGGTAAAGCGTTTTCCTTTGTAATTTGTTCCCTTACCTACAAGAGTTATCACCCGGGCAACAGTGTTGGTCCACTGGCTAAACCAGGTGAGGGGAACCTGCTGCCTTGCAGGTTTGATAGGGGTCTATCAAAGGTTAAGGGAGTCAACCCTGACAGAAAATCAAACGCTGCTCTGGAAGCGTCAATGTGGCAGCCCCACAGCCAGACTTGCTACCTCTTGGCTAGCAACCAATTGGTAGGACTAATTGTCTTTGCTTTCAAGTCTCAAACAAGAAATAGCAGAGAGATGTAGGGAGACCACCAAGAAGATGGACTGAGACCGTAACAGGCCACCAGGCCTAATACCGGACAGGAAGAAGAAGAAGAAGACCTACAAAATAAAATTTTCCACTTCCTTATACCTGAAATCAGGCAATAGCTAGTGAAATGGTCATCTCTCTTCCTTCCCACATGCTGCTTATTCTTTTACCAATATCCTTCCAAGCCTTCTCACAAACATACGTCTATTTCATATTAGTTATTGATTTTGTTCTGCCGTAATTTACACAAATAAATCTATTTTTAAATATATTTGTTTTAGGAAATCGTTACTCAGTTCCGGATGTAGGCATTGATATTGAAGCTTGTTTTCTAGAAGTAATTATCGTACAATATTCTGTACAATTTTTGTGTTTCTAATTGTTTATTTTTATTATAATTACAATTGTGGTTAAGACGTTTCTTCTTTAACTGAATTAATTAAAATTAAAAATGAACAAAGTTATAATATTTTTCATTTCAGTTTTCCTTCTTTTTCCCTATTCTACAACTATACATAAATACAGTAATACTAAAAATATTAAGTATATAAATAAAAGAAACAAAATGAAAAGCAAATAAAAAGCATTATCTAAGTTTCAAAATTGCCGTATTTATGTGACGTCACAGCGTGATTCTCTGAACTGATTCTTGGAGCCAGCGTATTACTTCGCCAAAGTTTATGCTGGCCTCGAACAGTCTCTTCATTCTTACAGTCACTACACATATTGTCTCTGCTACTGATTTCAGTCAAAGTTGATTCCTACAGATGCAAATAGTTAATATGTATCTCTGAAAGCCTATCTGTGCCATGGAGCAAAGAAAAGAGAGGAGACCATTTAAGGGACCTTCTCCACACAACGAACTGAAGCCGCGAGGATAGCGGTGGGGTGGGGAGGTCGCTATATTGGTCGGGCCACGAAACACAGAGAATGTATATGGAACGGAAGAATTTCTTCGTTTTTAACCTTCGCATTACTAAAAATAAAATCTTATGGGGTCTTATTAATAAAAACCCTAATTGAGGTAACATACAAACATTAGAATTTAAGAAAAAGAAGCAATTATAATTTTTTATAGGACTTTTGTACTGCGAAACAGAACTTTTTTCTCCCTACAGTCACAAAAATAAACTGAGGGACATATTGCTATTTCAGATAGATTAGATAGATGTTCAAATTGATTATATTACCACATTTTATTTCAAAATCTTTGATGGGAACGATTACAAAATCAAGAAAAATAGGTCTAGACCTAATTACAAGCAGAATCAAGTCCTATATGAAATTTTAAAAATAGCCTAGGTGAATGGTGTGTAAACAGCACAGTGGAATGGGTGAATGCCTAAGCCCTGAAACAATGGTTAGAAGCACACATTGATGGTGAGTATAATTCTGTAACCATAGATTTTAGACTCAAATCCACAGAGGAATCACACACACACACACACATTTCCATGCCTACAGCGGGCTCGAAACAACAACCAGCACCAAGACAGAACTCACACAGAGGAAGAAGAAACACACACACACATTAGTGGAGGAAATGAACAGCATATCCTACATCCAGACAAACGAGTTAAAGGAAGGTCTGACCATATTTACGCACACATACCCAGAGAGAGACGTACACACACACGCACATGCATACAGCGAGCTCGATATCAACAACAGCAAGCATCATGAAAACGATGAAGTGTGACAGAATTGTCGTTATGACTTATTAACTGGACAGAACTCTCGTTACAAAAATCATCACGAGTTAAAGTCAGGTATCACGATAGTTACTCTTACATGCACAAAGAGAGACACAGATACACATGTCCATGTCTAAAGCGAGTTCAGCAAAACTACCTGCAGCAATCATGGAATGAAAAAGTGGTGCAGTCTCATGACTGACTGAAAAACAGAACTCTCCTCACATATCATCAGCCTCACAAGAGAGAGGGTGTGCAAAAGATGTCATGTTTCCACCCCACACCTCAGTGTTTATCCCATAAATAGTGTTCATCACACCCAATTGATTACATGTACCATCAACACATGGATCACCACCACGTCTGCCCCCACACCGCACTCCTTTCCCCCATTCATTAACAGTGCCCCCAGTTACCATAAGTTGCAATAGACTCTTGACTACCAGCAGATACCAGAACCCTCATATTCATACTAGACCTCACCCACAAATCCATACGTCTCCACACACAAGCACAAAGAAACTTAAGTGGAGGAACAGCAAATCATACATCCAGACAGACGAGTTTAAGTAATGTATAACCATATTTACGCATACAGAGACAGATATAGACGCACACACGCACATTTCCATGCCTACAGTGAGCTCGACACAACAATCAGGCCAATAATGGCAACGAAAAAATGGTGCAGAACTCCAGTGGTTCATGACTGACCACAAAATAATCAGTAACACGTGTTCAAGGTACCAAACTCTTCACATCAACATCCTCTCATTTATCTCACCCTACAGACCTCTCTACCATTCAGTATCCCGTGTCCTAGGTACAAAACGGTTCACATCAGCACCACCACATCTATCCCACACCTAAGCCTTTTCTGACATACAGGAAAATATGTCCCCAGGTACCAAGAGTAGCAGTAGACACTAGTCATCAGACAGCTATCATAACTCCCATTTTCATACTAAGTCACACCCACAAATCCATACGTCACCACACATAAGCACACATAAACATAAGTGTAGGATCAGTACATCATACATCCAGACAAACGAGTTGAAGGAAGGTATCACTATATTTACGCATACATTCATAGAAAGACGCACACACACCGGCTTTTCCATTCCTACAGCGAGCTCGATACAACAACTAGCCCAATCATGGCAACGAAAAAGCGGGACAGATCCCCCATGACTGGCCAAAAATCATCAGACAGATGTGTTAGAGTGTGTGCAAAGGATGACATGTTTTCGCCATTCATCTCAGTACTCATGCCATACGGATTATTCATCACACCCAATTGATTATATGTATCATCAATACATAGGTATTAATTTTAATATTTTGAAACTGTGTGAAGAAAAAGATAGAATATGCAACTGTATACCAGCAAACAGTTTTTTGTTTTGTTTTTCATTTTTGAGGCTTTAAAGGATCTTCCAAGCAGTTCCGTATGAATTAAAGTCAAATGGATAAAAATTATCTGAGAAAGAATGACTTCCCAATAATTTTTTTAAAAATATGGACCCAGTTAAAATTAATGCTTTCTGATTCAGCATTAATAAAAAAAATACCTTCGAGACATCTGAGCCCAATGGACTAAAAACAAAATTCACTGGAAAGAAGAAGAAACAGTCGGTTCCAGATGGAAAATATATAACATCAGAAATTTCATGAGAAACATCACAATTATCAATGGAATCATAAGCAGCATCGAAACAAAGAAGAAGCAAGAAAAGAATTTTTGAAAGTTTGCCGATTCGCCACTCATTAATGAGTCAGAAGGAAAATTGGAAGATTATACCACGCCAACTCAGGCTGAAGAAGAGGCAGAGAGGCAGGAAACAGAATAAGATTTTGACTCAACATCCTTTAAGCCTGCAAAAAACAACAGAGGGAAATAAGTCATCGCGAAAATATGTAATCGGCAAATGTTCCCCCGGAAGCGTCTCAGATTCGACAGCGAAACGGCAGAATTTTCGTCTCTAGAGAAAGGAACGAAGTCATTAAAATGGCCAGCGAATTTAATAATCATGGCAAAACGTTGTCGGAGCAATAAAACTAAGTAATTGGTTGTAAAAAAGATGCTTCTATAGAATACCAGTATTTGATGACCATTGTTTTTTTTTTTAATATAATTTAATCTAATTGAGATAGAGGGTAGTATTCTGTAGCAATTTTCCTATGCATCTATTTGTCCTATTTCTTGAACAGGTCTATGGTTGCCCTTTGGTAGGTCATTCATCATTTCCCTTGGTAATTTAATCCAATTCCTGACTCACTTACCTAGGGAGCGTGCACAAACTACGTGGCTCGGTCCAGGGGGAGAGGGGTTGGATGGAAGGTTACGCTGGGCTACGTGGGGGGAGGGGGGTTTCCGAGGCAAGCTATGTAGCTTTCCTTTCGTAACACTTTTACAGTTTAAATGAAGAACAGGACACAAAACAGCATGTGAATATTTGTTTCCCTCAGTAAATTATCTCCATATGTAATTTACAATAGTATGACAGGAGAAAACAGAATAAAATGTGTTCTGGAATCAAAAGGAAAAAAGCTACATGCTACTTTGGGGGGGGGGGGGGGTTAGAGGCAAAAGCCACGTAGGGCTGAGTGGGGGGGAGGGGAGTTCACAGGAGACCAAAATGGAGCTACGTGGTTTATGCACGCTCCACAACTAAAGAAAATTTTAATCACTCTCTTATGCTTGAATTATAATTCCAGCTTGTAAAAATGCTAATCTTTCTCTTCCATAAACTACTCCTTCTCACCACTCACCAATATCCTCCAAATTCCAATACTAATATACGGCTTGTAGTGTCCTAGCAGTTTCGTCACCATCTTCCATTCTTTACATCAATCCCATTCCATCTTCTTTGTCATATCAGCCACTGATTGTGTTCTGCGGTAACTTCCAAAGACAAATCTAGCAGTCCTCTTTTGCACCCTCTCCAACTCCTGTATCTGACACTCAAAATGTGAGTACCATAATACACCACATTCACGCAATGGTCGGACCAAAATTTTATAACCCAGTTTTCTCATTCGTTTTGTTTATTTCCTCATTACCTTCTCCCATAAATGAAGAATTTTGAATTTTTTTACTTGTCACCTCTCTATAGTGTCCTATCAAGTTCACCGAGCGTGGAGGGAGAGCGTTAACGGTTTGGCCTCCCATTCGAAAAAATACTGGTTCGGATCCCGGTCCGGCAACCAGATTTGGGTTTACATGGTTTCTCAAAATCATTCCAGTGAATTAAGCGGTGGTTCCTTAGAAGGCCATGACCGATTTTTTTCCCCATACCTTGCGCCCATTTCTTTCCCGCATCTAATAACCTAGACGTCGACGAGGCGTAAAACAAAAAAAAAGAAACAAAAAGGAAAATCTACCCAGTTTATTATCAAACTTGGTATAAGCCTCTGACCGTGTTTTGGGTAGGATCACAAGTCCAGAATATTTCTGGTTTTTAGGTTCAAAAGTCAAGACTAGCTTGAGTTGTTCTGACTGAAATACAAACTTGACCTGTGATTCTCACTTTGGGTACACTCTGTAACATTTGAGGACTTTCTGTTTTAGTTTGAAGGGAGTTAGAAGTTTTAATAGTAGTATTAAACGAGTATACAGAGAGTATAGCTATTATATAGTAAAAGAGTTAAAGATCGTGATCACCTAATCCAATCTGGCTGAAATACTAACATTATTTGTATTTGACTAAGAAATTTGTCAAAATTTGAAGAGTTTCTGTTTAGTCTGAAGGGAATTAGAATGTGTAAAGATATATTTGTGTGAACAGACATTTCCTATAAACGTGTAGTAAAAGGATCAAAGGCCTTCATTTCTTAATCAAAACTGACTGATTTGAAAACTTGTGCTCTATTTTATCCAAAGGGTTTACTCTGCAATCTCATATACATATATATATAAAAATATAAGTGTTTTTCCCTATATTTCAGTTTTCAGCCACCACTACCTATCACAGATCACGGGTATTTGTGTGCGTAGAATGGAGTTTCGAATCGTGTACAACGTTAGACGAATGCCGATAGCAGTGGGGATGTGGAAGATACGGTGGTTAAAAGTGGTCGATGCAGGGAAATTTCATATTTCGACCAAAGACTTGTGTGTCCCTATACTTCTCTTTCCTGCCACAACTACATAGCACAGAACATTGGTATTTGTGTGTGTTAGTAATATCGAATCTCCCATCCTGCACTATGGTGGTTAGATGTCGGAAGCAATGGGGGCGTGGGAGATATGGTGGTTGAAAGTGGTCGACCTGGGGCACTTTCATATTTCGACCAAAGATGTATGTGTCCCTATGCATTATTTTTCAGCCAAAACTGTCCAGCGCAAATCACTGTTGTTTATGTGTGGTAGTAGCATGAATTCACCGATGGTGCAAAACTTTGGTCGAATTTCAGTAGCTGTGGGGGTGTTGGAGATATGATGGTTGAAAAAGGCCGATCAAGGAAATTTTCGAATTTCGTCCAAAGACATGTGTGTCCTTATATTTCACTTTGTTGCCACAAATATATAGCGCAGACAACTGGTCTTTGTGTGTAGTAGTATCATCGAGTCTCCCATTGTGCACTATGATGGTTAGATGTCGGTAGCTATGTGGGTGTGGGAGATATGGTGGTTGAAAGTGGTCGACCTGGAGCCCCTTCATATTTCTACCAAAGACGTGTGTGTCATGGTGTATCACTTTTCAGCCAAAACTATCTAGCGCAGATCACTTTTTTTTTGTGTGGCAGTAGCATAGAGTCATCGATCATTCAAAGCGTTGGCCGAATGTTGATAGCTGTGGGGGTGTGGGAGATATGGTGGTTGAAAATGGTCGATCAAGGACATTTTCGTATTTCTATCAAAGACACATGTGTCCGTATATGTCAGTTTGCTGTCTCAACTACATAGCGTGGAAAACTGGTGATTATGTGTGGTAGTGGCCTCGACTCTCCCATCGTGCAATATGGTGGTTAGATGTTTGTAGCTAGATATAGTGGTTGAATGTGGGCAACGTAGGGAACTTTCCTATTTCTATCAAAGACGTGTGTGTCCCTATGTTTTACATTGCAGCCAGAACTACCAAGCGCAGACCATGGGCGTTTGTGTGTTGCAGTAGTTTGGAGTCTTCCATCGTGCACTATGGTGATTACATGTTGGTAGCTTTGGGGATGTGATAGATATGTTGGTTGAAAGTGATGGAGCTTATAAAAAATAGACATGTGTGTCCCTATATTTTACTCCACAGCCATAACTACCCAGCGTAGCCCACTGGTGATTGTGTGTGGTATTAATCTCAAGTATCCAACCGTACACCATGGTGGTGTCATATCGGTAGCTATGGAGGTCTGGGAGATAAGGTGATTGAATTTGGTCGACAGAGTGCAATTTCATATTTCGATCAAAGTCATGTGTGTCCCTATATTTCTCTTTTCAGCTATAAATACACTACGCAGATCACTGATGTTTGTGAGTCTCCCATCGTGCACTATGGTGGTTGCATGTCTGTAGCTGTCAATCAAAATTCTTTACAATCACGAAGGAAATCGAAGGCATCAGCTAGTATTTGTAGAATAGTCTGAAAGGACTTAGTGTACATGAAGACAGATATCCGCGGACTGATACGACCTAATTATATAAGAGATGTTAAGCCATGATAGTTACACTTCCGGTCTTCAACAAGTAATTCCTTGCTCACCCTATAATGATAATTAATATTCAGTTTCTTTGTCTGTATACCTAATAAACTGACTCTTCTTGTATTTATCTTCATCCCATGTTGACCTATCCAGCTAGTTATCTTCTCTGGGTCACACTACAGCTGTTTACAGACAACTACCGTTTTAAATCTGTTACATAACGTTTTGTAATGTGCAAACGAAACAACTTCTCACTGTAAAGCATTAACAGAATCATTCATTAGAATAATGACTGGGAATGTTCCGAATACTCTGCCCTGTGTTACTCCTATTTTCACTTCAATACTTTTAACAATGCAGTTCCTACCATAACTTTTTGCTTCCAACTTTTTGTGAATTCTTCTATCTAACAAAATCAATTCTTCATCCACTTCAATGGTTTTACCACCATTATATGCCTCACTCCGTCAAATGTCGTAGAAAGATCCCACTTGTTGATTTCATCAGAAATATTTTAAATACAGCCCACTAACTGAGATTCACACGAACATCCTTTCTAAAAGCCACATTGTCGATTTGAAAAACATTTTTTTTCCTCACAGGTATTTCTGATCTGGATGCATATCAGTCTCTTCATTAATTTACCTAACACTGATATTAAACAAATCAGCCTATAACTTCCGATCGTATTTGTCACCTCTCCTTTCTGGTCCGGCGCAGCTATCACATTTTCCAGTACTTTGGTAAGTAGTGAGTTGGTCATCTGCAACCGTCACGCGAGGAAGTGACTGCTGTGTTAATTTAATTTGAAGTGTGTAGATAGCGTTTGTTCGAGTTTTGCTTATTTGTTTAACAGCGCTAGTAGTAAGTTGGTCATCTGCATCCGTCACGCGAGGAAGTGCCTTCTGTGTTAATTTAATTTAAAGTGTGTAGATAGCGTTTGTTCCATATTTGTTTATTTGTTTAACAGCGCTAGTAGTAAGTTGGTCATCAGCAACCCCATTAAGCGAGGAAGTCCTTCTGTGTTGATTTAGGTTTTTTTTAAGTCGTGATTATTGGTTTTTTGAAAGTAGAAAACAGTTATTTGGATCACTCGGTTAGTTCATCTTTCATCTTCTGCGTAGTTTTTATTTTGAAAGTAACATGTGTAGGGATTGTGATTGCTGTGTGCAGACGCGGGCTGAGGTGGCTGGTCTTCGCGCTCAGCCTGCAGCTTTGATATCGAAAGTTACAAGGCTGGAAGCTGCCGTAGGCGACTGCAGCAGATGTCCTATGGGAGACCTTGATGAAGCTAGTGGTCTCGCAGGTTCTCCCGTTCCAATAATCGTACCTGCAGTCCATGCCGAGACTTTGGAATCTGTGCTGCAGTCAACTGATGGTGTCTGGCGTTTGGTTTCCGGACGTCGACACCACATGCGGGGCCTGTCGTACAAGTCTGAATCCCAGGAGGGCAAGCTTGTACCACTGTCCAATAGGTTTGATGTGTTGTCTGGGTCTGGTTCAGATCCACAATCATCCAACTGCGAGTTGCCAGACCCTCCGTCCGCAAGGTCTGAGCGACTACAGAAGGGGATTTTGATGGTAGGTAGCTCCAACGTTAGGCGTTTCATTAAGCCCTTTAGGGAGATGGCGAATAGGTCAGGAATGAATTCCTGTGTCCATTCATTGTGCATGCCGAGAGGTCTGATCCAAGATGTGGAACAGGCCATCCCGGATGCCATTGAACGGACGAATGTAGCCAGCTGCAGATTTTAGCATATGTCGGCACCAATGATGCTTGCCGCCTAGGGTCGGAGGCTATCCTCTCCTCCTTCCGGCGGCTTGCTGAAAGGGTGAGCTCTGTGGTTGAGGACCGCAAGATTTCGGCTGAGCTACGTATCTGCAACATTGTCGATAGAACCGACTGTGGACCTCTGGTTCAGAGCCGAGTCGAGGGTCTAAACCAGAGGCTGCGGCGTTTCTGTGATAATCTTGGATGCAGATTCCTAGATCTTCGTCCTGGGGTCGAGTCGTGTAGGGTTCCCTTGGATAGATCAGGTGTGCACTACACACGTGAATCGGCTACACGGGTGGCAGGGGCCGTGTGGAGTGCATTGGGGGATTTTTTAGGCTGAGGAAGGAAGACCCGAAAATGGGATTACAGTTACGGGCAGCCCAATCAAATTCGGCACCATATGTTAGGAGTAGCCTAAATCAATCTCGACCGTTTAAAAGTACTCGTTATTAACTGTAGAAGGGTTTGTAATAAGCAGCCTGAGCTTGGAAGTATTATTAGCGGCACAGAAGCAGATATTGTATTAGGTACTGAAAGTTGGTTAAAACCGGATATAAGTTCAGCAGAAATTTTTAACAATAGCATGAATGTTTTCCGTAAGGATAGGTTGAATTCTAATGGAGGCGGTGTATTTATAGCTGTTAGTAAACATCTGTCGTGTAACGAAATAAATATTGATACGGTCTGTGAAATCGTGTAGATTAGACTAAACGTAGCTAGGACAAAACTTGTAATTAGGTCTTTCTATCCTCCACCTGGTGCAGATGTAGCTATTGCTGAGGCATTAAGAACTAATGTAAGTAATATAGCTCGTCAGTTTCCGGATCATGGAATTATACTAGGTGACTTCAACTTTCCGTATATCGAATGGACTAATTACGTCCACGTTACTGGTGGCAGGGATAAAACTTCCTGTGAAATTATTCTCGATCTTTTCTCAGATCTTAATCTTGAGCAGCTCGTCAATGAACCAACGCGGTGCCACAACGATAACGAAAACATTTTAGATATTCTCGTTACGAATAGGCGTGAATTATTCACGGACATTTCTACCACCATGGGAATAAGTGATCATAAAGCTGTGATTGCTACCGTAAAGTTAATAGCCGCGCGCAAAAAGAAAAAAGAAAGGGTCATTTACAGGTTCGAAAAGGCCTCAAAGGAGAGTTTAAGAGCGTTTTTGAGGGATAATTACATTAGCTTTATAGAAGGAAGAGGGTCGGTTGAAGAGATGTGGCTTCGATTCATGCATATAGTCAGGGAAGGTATGGACTTATATATACCAAAAAGGACAGTCAGGAATGAGAACGATCCCCCGTGATATACGCATGAAGTTAAAAGGTTACTTAAAAAGCACAGGAAGATACATGCACGCTCAAGGAGGACGATGTATAGGAGTGATTTAGAAAAGTTAGCTGAGACAAGAGAACATGTTAAGAATGCGATGCGTGAGGCCTTTAATGACTTTAGATGCAACTCACTTTCCAAGAGTGTCAACGGACACCCAAAGAAATTTTTGTCGTATTTATAAAAAGTTAGTGGTTGTGACAACAATATGTCAGTTCTTCTACAAGACATCGGGAAGTTGATGACAGGCGCGACAAGGCTACCGTATTTAACACCGAATTTAAAAATTCTTTCACTGACGAAAACATGGAAAACATTCCCATTTTTGTACGGCGTGTAGAATTTGAGATGGATCCAGTTCAAATTGATAGTGTAGGTATCATAAAGCAATTAAAGCTCCTGAAGTGAGGGATGGCACTGGGTCCTGATGATATACCAGTAAGAGTATTTTCGGAATAAGCTGAAGAAATAGAACCATTTCTGTCAGATATATTTCGTAAATCTTTAGAAGAAAGAATAGTCCCTTCTGACTGGAAAATAGCGCAGGTGATTCCCGTTTTCAAGAAAGGAGATCGGAGAGATCCTAGGAATTATCGACCCATATTTCTAACATCTGTTTGCAGTAGAATTCTGGAACATGTCATATGCTCTAAGGTTATGAAGTTTCTATATGGACACGAGTTACTTACAGCAAACCAACACGGATTTCGGAAGAACCGATCGTGTGAAACGCAACTAGCTCTATTTTCACATGACATAATTAGCTTCGAGCTCGTCAAAAATGACGGTTTGATCGCCATATTGTGGCAGTTCCTTTTTTTGCAGTTGGTTAACTATACGGAATTGTTATTACATAAGGCTAATTTCTTTGATTTTGTAATGTTCTAAATATTTGATTTGCTATTCACATAGCAATACTGCAGTAACTTCTACTGAATTAATGACGACCGAAGTATAGAACCAATAAAATTAAAAACAAATTATGGATCCTGAAAACTTTTGCTGTACCATGTAATATCAGTTTTATACCTGGTCCAGGCCATATTCAGTACGATAGGTATGGAACTACTTTCACCCGCATTAATTAATACGTTCAGTAACATGGAGCTTATGAAAGCAGTTTAAATGGTTTTTAAAACTGATTTCAGAGCGAATTATGCTGCAACAAAATGTGTCAGTTACGATTCTGGTCTACTTAGCCACAACCTCCACAACGTTGCATTCGAAAATCATAGCTTTTATTACCCTCATATGAATAACGACAGGCAGCACCTATGGTGGTAGTCTGGATTTATTCTGGAAAAACTTGTATGGAAAAGCGAATATCAACCATTTTTTGTGATATTTTCGTGATAAGAGTACCATACTGTGGTTAGATTATCGGGGTATTTTACTATGATTTATTTAAATAAATTCATTTTACTTTAATTTTACTATAATATCAAAAACGGATAACGGTCATTTATCTGGGTGGATACATTTCGCGATTCGTACATTTCTCTGAGTTTTGAATTAACTTCATTGTTTCTCATCATCTAACTGATACAGGTAATATAATGTAAACACAGAATAAATACCCTTCTCCTTATATTAATTTTTGCATCTGGCTGTCGTAGATAAATAAAAAGCAATATGTAAATTTAGACGAACGTCCTAATTGTAACATATAATTGCCTCGCATTAATTTTTTTCCACTGCTCTCCGTATTTCTAATATCTCTGCTCACTGCTATTTTGCGGCAATAATATCGTTGTTGAATTGCGAGTGTCACTTGGCTTATACAGTTGATGATTTAAATCTAATAAAAAGGTTATCTTAAATCGCATTTAATAGCTAACACATGTATCAAATACTAAGGGTATCATCTATAATGGTAGTAGGAATTTATTCAGGAAAAACTTGTAAGGAAAAGAATCATTTTTAATTATATCTTTCCTTATATGAATACGTTACTCTGGTTAGATTATCAGAGTATTTGGTTAATATTTTAAAATAAATAAATGCATTTCACTTCATATGACGGGGACTATAATTTCGAAAACGGATAACTGTTATTTATTTGACTAATACATTTCGCATTACGTACGTTTCTCCTAGTTTTTAATAAACTTCCTTGTTTCTTACCGTCTGCCTAAAAAATTCTTAGGTTATGGTTTAACCTAGTCCTTATCACTGATACAGATAAAATAGCGTAAATATTGAATCTTCTCCTTACATGAATTTCTGCGTCTAACCGATACAGGTAAAATAGCTTAAATATTGAATCTCCTTCTCCTTATATGAATGTCTGCTTCTAGCTGTAAATAAACAAAAAGCAAGACGATGGTACGAATGTAATATGGCGGTTGATGATTGGCCGTTCTCTAACCAATAGCAGTAACAGCTATAGACGACGCACGCAGACGCCACGTTAGCGTTTTATATAAGGGGATGAAGGTTATCGATGCAGGATCATAAGTTGATGCTATTTTCTTGGATTTCCAGAAAGCTTTTGACTCTGTACCACACAACCGGCTTTTAGCGAAGATTCGAGCGCACGGTATATGTGATCAGATTTGCGAATGGATACGCGATTTTCTAACTGGTCGGTAACAGTATGTCGTGGCTGACGGGGAAGCTTCTCCAAAGCTAGATGTTACTTCGGGGGTTCCTCAAGGAAGTGTAATAGGACCACTTCTTTTCTTAATTTTTATAAACGGTCTCGGTGACAACGTTAATTGCAGGATGCGATTTTTTGCTGATGATGCACTTATTTATAGGGAAGCGAGGTGCTCTGACGATTGCTTAGAAATTCAACGCGATCTGGATGTTATTTCGGAATGGTGCCGTAAATGGCAGCTTACACTTAACTGCAAAAAGTGCAAGGCAATGCAAATAAGTAATAAAAAGACCCCATTTGCTCACGAGTACAAAGTCAACAATTCAGTTGTTGACACTGTGGATTCCCTGAAGTATCAAGGCGTAACAATACAAAGTAACATGAAATGGGACTTGCACATACCTTCCGTCGTAGACAAAGCTAATTCTAAACTACGTTTTATAGTTCGTATTTTGAGAAGTTGTAATGCTCATACAAAGGAAATAGCGTACAAAACACTAGTGCGTTCGCATTTGGAATACTGTTGTGGAATTTGGGATCCGTATCGCAAGGGATTGATTGACACGTTAGAGAAAGTGCAGAGGAGAGCCGCTCGATTCGTGACCGCTAGTTACAGTCCTTATGTAAGTGTCACAGAGCTGATACGTGGGTTGGGCTGGGATTGTTTGGCGGACAGACGTTGTCGTTTTCGTTTGAATTTGTTGGAGAATATGCAAAAATCTTTTATTTACGAGTGCAAAGAAATACTTCTTCCGCCAACCTATTTGGGTCGCAATGACAGGAGGGATAAGATTCGAGAAATAAGATGCCGTACTGACACATTTATGTATTCTTTCTTTCCTCGTTCTGTTCGGGATTGGAATGCACTGAATTAGGATTGGTGCTTAGCACCCTCTGCCACTCACAGTAATTGTGAATTGCAGAGTATAGATGTAGATGTAATATTGTCTACATCAGCCACCTATTTTTTTTAGCTTTATTAGTTCTTTTATAATATCCTCAGTGTGATTTTCAAATTCTTTGATATTCCCTAGTAATATCTAGTGTCATACTATCAATTATGAATCCTTTGTCCCTTTCATCCAAAATATCTTGCATGTAACCTTGTAATTGAGATTCAAATATATATCCTTGCCGAAGGTCTTGTTTCCGATTTGAAAATGTAATTCTCTCTTCAAAGACATTTCTGATGTTGCTGTATATCACTTTCTCCATTAGTTTACCTGCCACTGATGACAAACTGATCGTCCTGCAGTTTTCAACCCTAGTAGTTAGCCCTCCTTTATGGACCGGTACTACTATCGTTTTTTATCAGTTCGCTGGAAAGTATCAAGACTCCAAACACAATTTACATAATATTTCAAGCTTAGGTACAATGGCTTAATCCACTACCTAATAAAAATCCTTGGTAGTATTATCTACATCGGCCTCTACGCTTTTTTTACATTTGTTTAACTTTGCTTAGTTTTTTTCTATACTATTTGTTTCATTTTATTTACTGGTTATGTCTCTGAAGTAGTCTTGACTGATTAAATATTTTATTCCATAAGATAAGGAAATTATTATTTCTGAAATACAGTAAAATCGCAATATTTGATGTTTGTGGCGCTGAAAAGTAACACGACAGAATACTGAAACAAAAACCATGGTTCTATGTGTGGCTTACAGCGAGAATTTTCAAAAAAATGCAAAAAAAGTGGAGCAAAGTAACCTCGTTTTATAGATATAATTAACACTGTAGGATGGAAATTAATTGAGGGAAGTCAGTTTGATACAAACTTGTGGAAGAGCAAGAAATTTAGAAATTAAAGATAGTAAGAAAAAAATGATAAAATATGATAAAAATGTGTGTATGATGATAAATAGAAGAGATTCCATGGAAAAAGTGACTAATGAGCTTGGATGAAATACGTTCCTACTGAGGCGTGTTTATATGGTTCACTTTTTGTATTCACCCAGGATGAAACACTGTAATTGAAACGGAAGAAGTTCACTTTCTGTTTAGCAATATCATCATAAGTCAACTATTCGGTTCACAGCAAGATGGCAGCAAATGAACTTGCCCATTGTGGAGTGGATTTAATTTTTGGAATCCTCTCCTGCGAAATCAGAAGTTACATCGTGAAGAAAGTTAATTAAAAAAGAGACTTCAATGGAGAACAAATTGGAGCATGTAATGTGCTACAATGGCGACCTCAGAAAGCTTAGAAAATGATCTTGCACTAATTACTTTGCTAATTTCTCTATTTCTTTTATTACTATCACCATTTACTGAAGTATTATTATGATTAACAACTAGAATAAATTATGGTAAGGAAGAATTATATCGTTTAAATTACTTTACTGGGTGTATTAATTCTTGGATCGCAAACATTTCTTAAGAACAAGTCCGCTTGCTGGAACAAATGTAATTTTAGAATATATATATCGACAGTGGGGTCAATCTCTTCTTCACGTGTCGCATCCCGTTTATGTGGGCGAGGCTCTGGTGACGAGTGATTACCGGTATGAAGAGTCCCCCTCGGCTCTTTAGTGGCCTCTTGAAAGGAGGGTGAAAGAGCGGGGAGTATTCCAGAGCACCATCTTGTCCTTGGCGCTGGAAATGATCCCTAAAGACGAAAAAATCAGAAATGATCAACGTCATAGGGATGCAGAAGGCAATGAGAAGCCACTGCATTGACGGCTCAAAGGGTATTCTTCTCAAATTACATATAAAATGGTGGATTCTTCCCAGATAAAATACTCCAGAGGTATAATAATCCCCAATACGGATCTCTGTATGGGAAATGCTCAGAATCTGAGCCATCAGAATGGATCGTGGAATGTTAGAAGCCTGTATATGAAAGGTTGATTATAGAAATTAAAAAGGGGGATGGAATGACTTAAGAAGGTTATCGGGATTAGTGAGATTAAGTGGAAAGACCCACAGGACTTCTGGCCTGGTCTGGAGAATAATTGACACAAAAGCTGTCAGTGGAGTTACTAGTATAGGATTTTTGATGTACAAGAGTGTGGCGAAATGGATGAGCTATTATCAGCAATAAGTGACAAGAATTTATTGATGAGGGTAGAAACTAATCCCGCTACAACCACATTAGTACAAGTGTAAACGCCAACGTCACAGGAAGATGATGAAAATTAAATATACTACGAAACTGAAGAATTAATCCAGTATGTGAAGGATGAGAAAACTCCAATAATCACAGGTGACTGGAATGCGATAGAGGGAATACTGTGGACAGTTTTGGTCTAGGACAGTGATGTCAACGATAAGGCCCGCGGGCCTCATCCGGCCCCTCGGGCCCTATCGATACGGCCCGCGATCGCAATGTGACACAGAGAGAAGAACCATGTTTTTTAGAGCTTTTAGACTTCACTCGATTCTTCTACGGAAGTTTTAAAATCTGGCCCACCTACACATTCTAAATTTAATATACGGCCCTCTGCAAAATTGCGTTTGACACCTATGGTCTAGGAGAAAGAAATGAACGAGGAAACAGGTTGTTAGAATTTTTTGAAAAATATAAACTCATCTTGGCGAACACATCTCGAAATGGTCAGGGTATTAAGGTAGACATAAGCCATATCATATCATGGCTAAACAGAGATTCATGAATCAAGTTCTATACTGTATAGTATATCCAAGAGCTGACGCACTCTGACTAGAACATGATAGTTAATTTAATTAATTTGATGTATTTAATTTAATTTCAATGAAGCACACACGCTCTGGTGACACCCTACCTACCCATGTACTGATTTGTTTTTCTTACCACCTACCAACTCCAACCCTTTACGAATTGGAACTTCAAATTCCTTCAGTGTTTTTGGTAAACTGTCCACTATTTCACTTGGTTTTTATTCCAGTTACTGATTCCCTTACCCACGAAAGAAAAATTTCCCATTTCCTTTCGCCTGAATTCAAGTGCCAGCTTGTGACTATGATCATCTCTCCACCTCCATGTAGAACTCACAATTCTTCAACTAACGTCCATCCATGCATTATAACGGTTATAAGCCTTGAAAAAACCAGGCACTCTTTTCACCCATCTTCTTTCATCCAGAGACTCTCAGCTCGGTTTCTTTAGCATAGCAATCACTGATTGCATTTTGCAGTAATTTCGGCAAACAAATCTAGCTGCTCTCCTTTGTACGCCTTCCAATTCCTGAATTTGATGTTCAGAATGTGGGTCCCACATCACTGTATTCAAGCAGTGTTTCTAACCCCGTTCCCCCACTTTCCTGGTACATCCCTTCATCATCATCTCCAACAAACGAAGGACCTTGAAACCTCCTCCTTCCACCGCTCCAGTGTGTCTCATCAAATTGTCTTTACAATCAAAAGTTGTGCCAAGATATTTACAGTTAGGATTTTCAACAAGCATTTGCTCTCCTACCCTTTTTTTTATCTGCTTAACGTCTCTCTAACAGCGAGGTCTTTAGAGACGGTAAAGGATGGGGGGCAAGGAATGGGAACGAATTCGTCCATGGCCTTTTGAAGGAAACATCCCGGCATTTGCCTGGAGTGATTTGGGAAACCATGGAAAACCCAAATCTGGATGCCCGGACGGGGATTCGAACCGCCGTCCTCCCGAATGCGAGGCCAGAACGCTAACTTTTACACCACCACGCTCGGTATGTTCCTAATAAGCAAACACTTCTTGGCATTTATTTTCATTCCAAGTTTCGTTACCCAGCTAGATAACCTCGAGTTGTTCACAGTCCTCTACTATTTTAATCCCTAGGTAGTAACATTATATCATCTAACATCTCCCTTCAATCATTTATTAGGATAATAAACAGCAATGTTTCCACTACTCTGAGGCACTCCTGCATTTACTTTTAACTCTTTTGAAACTGCAATACCTACCCTATCTCTTTGCTTGCTGCCAGCAAATCATTTTTTCATTCACTCCAATGGCTTTTACCTGAACTAACACCGTTTTATGACTCAATCTGTCAAATGCTTTGAATAGATCCAATGCTACACTGTCAACCTGTACTAGGTACCTTCTCCATTTTATTTGCAATATCTTGCAAGTACCCCGCTAACTGAAATTCACATTAGTCTTCTTGACTAAATCCATACTGTTGTTTTGAAACCAGTTTCTTCCTTCACAGACATTCCTGATGAAGTTGCACACCGATCGATCTCTCCATCATCTTCCCCGCCACTGATGTTAGACTAAATGGCCTGTAATTTTCTGCTCTATTTGTCTCACCTTCTTTATGGACTGAAACTACTATAGTACTTTTCCATTCGTCTGGTAAGCAGCAAGTCTCCAAACTCAATACAAATATTACTAGATAAGTTACAATGTTCCAATATCTTTAATACGTCTAGGAATATAGTATTAATATCCACAGCAGCCCCTTTATTCTTGTTTAGCTTTCTTATTTCGCTCAAAATATCCTCAGGAATTATTCCCAGTATTTTAGTTTATTCATTACTACTTATATGGAGATTCTCCGACTCTGATTTTTCCCTTCGCATATAAAAATGATGTTCTTTTACAGCCTAATTAAACCAATTACTTACTATCTCTGACTTTTGCAAATCCACAATAACGTCTTCCCGATCCTTAGCGTAAATTGTCTGTATACCTACTCTTCCCTTAGTTGTTTAACGTAGCCATAGAAATGTCTAGATGCATCATTCTGTGGACCCATTGCAACTATAATATCTTTCGTAAACCCAACTTTAGCATCCTTCTTGCTCCTATCAATTCCTTGTTTAGTTGTTCAGAGGTTTTCTTGCTTCCTTGCTGTCTCTTTGTTGTGTTCTCTTCTTACAAACCTCATTAGCATGTTCACCTCCCTATTATAGAAAGCAGGTTATACACTTTTCTTTATTTTTTGTTTTTGAGTAAACCATCCTCCTCCCTTGTTATTACCCCCTTGAACGCTTCTCAGTCCATTTCCCCTGTACTGACGACCTTCTTCAAAATGCTGAATCTTAAGAAATGCGGTTTGAAATTCAAGAGAATAAAGAATCTACACATGCAGAAAAAACTGAAACAATATAATACGAGAGAAAACAATTGCCGAGATGGTATGCTTGGATCCAGGAAATAACTCCGAAAGGAGCTCAGTTGATGACGAATGGACTGCATTGAAGAAAGACATAATCAAAGTTGGCAAAGATACATTAGATATTGGGAAACAAGACACCCGAAAACCTTGGATCACAGAAATAATTCTAGATCTGAAGAATCAGAGGAGAAGGAATAAAAATGTTTAGGATTAAGCAGGAAGTGAGCAGCACAGATATTTTACACAAAATGCAAGAAAGCAAAAGAAAAGTAGCTGCTGGATAATTATGAAGAGGTATAAAAGTAATGCTTGTAGGAAAGTAGGTGTGGCCTATATGAGGATGAAACTAAATTTTGAAGAAATTATGAAAAGATGCATAAAAATTAAACCTGTGACTCTTTCAAGTTCAGAAGATAGAACTGTCCCATACAAGGAATACAGAAATTGTATGCTGGGTATGATTTGAACTACAGTGTATTGGAAAAAAAGGCGATGGCCTTCGTTGGATTAAAGAAAGCTTTTGATAAAGTGAGAAAAAATAATCAAAATTAAGAAAAGTGAGATCTAAAATATCGAGACAGAAGAATAATTTATAATCTATGTAAGTCAAGTGGCTATCATAAAAGTAGAGAATCATGTGAGACTTGCATCAATCAGAAACGGGGTGAGACAAGGTTGTACTCTATCCTCATTAATATTAAATGAAGGAAGAGATAAAATTAAATGCACTCAAAGTTTTAAAAAATCAGAATGCTACGTTTTGCTGATGACATGGTTATGTTAGAAAAGAAACAGGCGTAGGTTCTTGAAAAGTTACTGAATTGCATCAACAAACTACTAAAGGAAGATTTTGAACCAAACATGGAACAAAGTGAAGAGAATAATTGTAGCAAAAACGATACCAGTAATAGTAGATTAAATATAAAAAAAGGTATCGAATACGATTGGAGAAGTAAGTGGATTCTCCTACTTAGACAGTAAAATCACAACCAAACACTGAATAAGGAATGATATTAAAAGCGGAATAGTATTAGTGAAAAGAGATTTCTTGAAAAACAGAAATCATTTAGTTTCGATTATTGAACTAGGACCATATGGAACTTTATATGAAGAGTACAGCATTTTATGGTTGTGAAGCGTGTACCTTAAGAATTCCAGAAAGAAGGAATATTGAAGCATTTCAATATTGTGCTATACGAGGATGTTGAAAATTACGTGAACACATAATATACGAAATGAACGTGTTTTGGAGATAATGAGTGAGGAGAGAAGCTTGTGGAAGAATCTGACCCAAATATAAAGATGTACCTTGTGTAACATTTTAAGACATGTGGATTGGGTAATTTGAGGTAGATAATGATTAGAATCAGTTGATGATTAAAGCAGTTAATTAAAAACATAAGTTGTAAGGTTTATGCTGAGATGACGAGGTTATACCATCATACGAAGAGATAGAGGATTGTATCAAACCAGTCCAGAGACTGATGAAAGAAAAAAAATATCGTCAGTACCCACACTACTTTTTTGGTTTTAAAATTCATTAGAATATCTGGTTCTGAAATTTTTAATTTAGCGCTTGACGTTTTCTGCTGCAAAAAACGGGAAATTCAATTTCTTAATAACATCCTCCATGGCTTGATCCTTTTGTTTGTATTTTTTTAACTTTCAATTTTTTTTCCGTAAACACTCGTAACTATGGAACGATATTAAAAGTAAAATAAGTGTGCAGTTCTTTCCATCTAAAAACTAAAAGAAAACAAAAAAAAAATGACAAACACACACGTGAGATCAAGACAGGAGGAAGTTTCACTATTATATGTTGATTACTATTTGCACACACTCTTAATGATTCATCCTACGGAAACTTCGGGAGTGAGCCAATATCTTTCATCCGTCAATTTGGATGGTCTCTTCGGAAGATTTGATGTTGACACTGTTAATTTGGTTTTAACTTCGAGTGTATCATCTAGACTAATTACAAAACGTGAATTTATAAACTCACCTTCAGTTGAATTGAATTGCGATGGAGCGAATCCTCCCGTGGCAATT